>OVBB01000023.1:0-141775 GCA_900406415.1 Isatis lusitanica
GACGTGGGTGGCTTCTTAGGCCCCAATTTCCTCCTTTAAGTTATTATAGATTCGAAGGCGGTATATATATATAAGATAATCAAATTCACAATTGGGTCATACCTTCTTCCTCGTTGCCCTAAACAAAGACAAACAAAAAGTTTCATCTCTCTTTTCCCTCTTCTCCGTTTCCTCTGCGGTGAGTTATTTTTCTCTCCTTTCTTCTCTAATTCACAACATTACTCATCATCGTTTCCTTTTTTTTTTCCTACCTCAGCTTCTTCGATTTTACATTGATTAATCGGATGAAGTTCGATTTTTTTTGTCACACAATTTATCCGCGGTTTCGAATTTGAGGAAAAAAAAAATGAGTTTTTGGTTTCCGTCGATTTATCATCGTCCTGCTCAACGCCTCTTCGCCTGTAGAATGGGGTTTCAATCACCACGTCTTGTTGATTGCGACCCCATTCGAGAGAGATCTATGCGATTGATTGTGGATTTCTCGTGGTGGGTCCTTTGCAAAAAATTGGGGAAACCGCAACTTTGGCTCCGTTATTAATTTTGGGGGTTATTATGATTATGATTTTTAAATGTTCATCGTTTTCCTCATATTCTCTGGGGTCAAGAGAAGAAATCATTCCATCTAAAAAATCAAATTTTTTTTTTTACCATTGCTGGAGCCTGGAGGTGGGATCTTCGTGATTCTAGAGATTAGAAAAAGAGAACTGAAAAGTTTTTTTTTTTCCTTTGTGTCAACATCATAGGAAATTTTTTTTTTTTTTAGAATTTAGCTTCCAACTGTTAATTAAGCATACGTGTGATTAACTTGAAACGATTTATTGCAGAGGAGCAGCGTGTGAAGAGAGATTTGACTCTGACAAGTAATTAGTACATTGAGGTCGGGCTGTCAACTTTTGACAGCCCGAGTTAGAAGAACCAAAGGAAGCTTCCAGGTAATTTAAAGCATGTCCCAACAATCTTGTAGTCTTACACGCGTTTTTAACATGTATGTTTGTTGTGTGTGTGCGCGTGTGTGTGTGTCTATACTTATTCAAACACAACTATCTCTCTTCTTATATAACAGGACTCGTTTCCATTGCTTTGAGATTGGTATGCTAGATTTTGACTATATTGGATTAGATTGTGGCCATCATGGGTTCTTTGTATGGGAGTATTCAACGGCCACTTGTTGCTGCTGCTGCTGTTATTGCCGCTTCTGTGTCTGCAGATGTCTCTGAGAAGTTTTCGTCTCTGAGATCACTAGTTCGAGGTACTGAATCAGAGCACATTGCTGCTTCAGCGTCTGGTTCTGTTCAGGACGAAAGGTCATTATGGGTTTCTCAAATCTCTGCCTCCAAGCTTGCGGATTTGTCTTTTGTCTCGAGGATTCGTCTTCCTGTACCAAATGTTGATGTCCTAGCTCCTAATCCGAGCTGTGGTCTTGCTTCTTCTGTTACTTCTTTGTCCGCTCTTCGCAGCGCTTATCAGTCTGCGGAATTGGCCAAGGCATCAAAACCAGCGGCCTTCACAATCGGAGCCTCGCTTGTGGTTCCTGATGTTTCCTACAAATGGCATTTGCCTGAGACTGGTGCAGTTGATCTGTCTGGTTCCTCGAGTTGTGCGTCTGAGAAGAATAGGACCGTTGTAGTTTTGCTTGGATGGCTTGGATCGAAGCAGAAGCATCTGAAGAAATATGCAGATTGGTATACTTCAAAGGGTTACCATGTCATCACATTTACTCTCCCCATGAATGAGATTATGAGCTATCAAGTTGGAGGAAAAGCAGAGAAGAACATCGAGTCGTTGGTTAATCACTTGGCTGATTGGTTGGATGAAGAGCAACAGAAAAATCTCGTCTTTCACACCTTCAGCAACACAGGATGGTTAACGTGAGTTCTATATCTCTGAGTTTTTTCTTGTGTTTGCATGGCGGGTTCACACCTCATCTCAGCGAGTCTTCCATGTTACAGATATGGAGCCATTTTGGAAAAGTTTCAGAAGCAAGATTCTTCATTGATGGGAAGGGTTAAAGGTTGCATAGTGGACTCAGCTCCTGTGGCCGCTGCAGATCCTACTGTAAGCGATGATGGTTCTTGCATTAATAGCCATGCTGTATATGGTCATTTAGCCATCAAATAAGACTAGTTTCGCGACTTAGCTGTGATGAAACTTTAGGCTTGGATTTCTGATTTGTGTCACACTGATCGGGTTCCATTCTTGTCATAGATTTCTGCACTATTTGATTGAACATTCTGGATAGTAATGTGGCTTGTGAAAACAGGTATGGGCATCGGGTTTCTCAGCCGCGTTCTTGAAGAAAAACAGTGTAGCCACTAAAGGCTCATCATGCGAGTCAAACATGGAAGCAAGGATCAACGGTATAAACTTCTCCGAGCCAAAACCCGCTGCAACAGAAACAGCTTTGCTTTTGATTCTCGAAAAGTTCTTTGCGGTGATACTAAATCTTCCCAAAGTAAACAGGTAAAAAGCTCACACACGCGAAACCGAATAAAAGCCACCTTCCAACACATTCTTTCACTCAAATCCAATGATTCACATTTAACAGTCTCACGCTATTATATCATTACAGGAGACTCGCTGATGTTCTAGACACTTTATCATCATCACAACCAAGATGTCCACAGTTATACATATACAGCTCTGCAGATAGAGTCATACCCGCGGGACAAGTTGAATCATTCATTGTAGAGCAGAGGAAAGCAGGACACGAGGTCCGTGCCTGCAACTTCATATCATCACCTCATGTAGACCACTTCAGGAGTAACCCAGAACTGTATACAGCTGAGCTCAACCATTTCATGGACAACTTTGTCCTTGCATGCGGCGACCATTCTTCATAGCGACTTCCACAAAGTGTTGTTGTTGCTAACTTTTTCTCGGGTCATTTTTAACTCCATACAGAGAAAAAAAAAGAGACTACTTGATGATTCTTTTGGTTTGGATTGGTATATAGATTGTTTACTACAGTTAACTGATTGTTTCTTCCCTTGTAAATGGTTGGATATTGTACATTTAGGAGAATGAAGATTCAATATGGTTGTCTTTTTTTGTTATTTGTTCAAGGAGGGTTGTTGAGACGCCAATCATAAAGTGTTTTGCTCTTTTCTTAATTTTAAGAATTATGAGGGATCACAGTCGTATAAATATACCATGAGACGCTGGTTCACCAGGAATCGCGTTTGATTAAAGAAAACCCAAACGCGAAATGTGATTTGCGTTTGAAGCGGCGGAGATCGATCTGGGATTTGGGTTGAGATCTTTTTTTTCCATTTTTCCTTTTCTTTGCCGTATGTCATTTTGTGGAACTCGAACCTCTCATTCTCTCTTTCATCTCCTCCTCCTCTTACGTAACCCTAACGAAGTCGGAGAATCTCTGGTAGATCTATCTCGATTCGATTTTCCTTCTCCAGAAAATACTGTAGAAAGTCGCCATTGAAATCGAACGCCAAGTGGTGGGATTTTTAAGTGGTCAGAGGAATACATAGAAAGGGAGTTATGGATTTGGATCAATGGATTTCGAAGGTTAAAGACGGCCAGCATCTATCCGAGGACGAGCTTCAGCTTCTCTGCGAATACGTACGGCCATCTTCTTCTTCTTCTTTACTTGCTTTCTCTTCTGAATGGATTAATGTACCTGCAAACCCATATCTTTTCTGGGTCGATTGATGCTCTGAGCTTCTTCTGCTGTTCTCTACTTGGCTTAATCTGTATCTTGGTGGGAGGTGACTTCGAATCTGGTCTCTTCCCTCTCTATTGTATCATTTTGGTTAATGGAATTAGGGTTTTTTCTTTCTGGATAACCATGAATGTGTCAATAGGTTCTACGGTGATGGTTCAATCAATTTCATAGTTCAGATATAATTCATGTTCTCTTTTCTCAGCGATTGATTATAGAGTTGCGAAGATGGTTGACCAGAAGATGTTTCTGATATGGCTATGATGTTACAGGTGAAAGAAATTCTGATTGAGGAGTCCAACGTGCAGCCTGTCAACAGTCCAGTCACCGTCTGTGGTGATATCCATGGCCAGTTTCATGATCTTATGAAGCTTTTTCAGACCGGAGGTCATGTTCCCGAGACAAATTACATATTTATGGTACCGAGTTTTTTTTTTTTTTCTCTTCTATTACGCAAAATCGATATGCATACACAATCATGATCTTCTGCGGGAAATTCACAGGGGGACTTCGTGGATAGAGGTTACAACAGCCTTGAAGTCTTCACTATTCTTTTGCTTCTTAAAGCTAGGTAAAGTGTTTCATAAAATTTCCAGAGAGCACCCTGTTATCTTGCCTTTAATATGTTGTTGTTCGTGCTTTTGCTTGTGGTTATTACTAATTTCTTGTTTAGTAAGCCATAATCTTGCAAATTATTAATCCGTCTTTGGAAGAGATAGACCCAATAACACTGCATTGTAAATTGGTTCAAATGAGGAAGTAATTGCTTCTCATGCATCTCGTGTCTCTGCTGTTAGGTCAAGCGATTATTTTACTTGAAAATGCTATTTAAGGTGTAAATCCCATTGTTGTTTTGAAGTGTATCTTCTCCATTTGGGGGTTAAGTTCTTTTTTGTTTCTTTTGTATTATAATGTGTAGACATCCAGCCAATATTACACTTCTGCGTGGAAATCATGAAAGTAGGCAGCTAACGCAGGTATGCATTATTCTGTTCCGCTAATATTTATTATGGTTTTCTTCACGCATTTTCGAGGAGGTAAGTAATTTTGATTATCTTCTCGTTGGTATAGCTGGTTTTTTGAAAAATTGTGATTTTGTGCATGTGGCAATTCCATGTCAGATGTAGACATGGATGTTAGCTAAGATGCATTTTGTGTGAATCGAGTATTGGAAAGCTAATTTCAGGAGGTGCTTTACATAGGGACAATCTCTTTTTAGCATGCGTGGTCTCCTTAGCGCTCTTGATGTATCTTCTTTCCTACATCGGTGTATCTCTTAGTTGATACATGCGCTGTTAAGAAACAAATTTTTAGTGATAATTTTTTGTTTCAGTGCATTCTTGGCAAACCTTCATTAAGATTAAGCTGACGACCGTACCTCTTAGTGCAATGACATGTGTATACCTCGAATCTGCAGACAGTATAATCAAAAGTATTTTTTACATCATGATAAATCTTACAGAGTTGGTATTTTTACGCGTAAACAGTTCCGAGAGCTGGATGATATATTGTTTTTGTAGATCTTAGATATTTCTTTGTAACACATACCAATTAGTAGATAAACCAAGACATTCACAATAGAAATACATGACGGGGGTTTGTTTACTTCTATCCAGCTCTGTGTTTTGTTTTGGTTCCAAATGAAGATATATGATTCTGGTTTTACTTTCATATACATTTTTGCTGAGGTGTTTTGTGCCGCTGGAAGGCACATTGAGTATGTCATTTATAGTGTTAAGATTCTCATCTCAATTTTATGTTTTTCAGGTATATGGTTTCTATGACGAATGCCAAAGGAAGTACGGTAACGCTAATGCGTGGCGATATTGCACAGATGTTTTTGACTATCTTACCCTATCAGCTATTATAGATGGCACAGTAAGTAATTCGTTCAGCAACTTGGCATTGTTGATGAGAACGCATTTGTTTGCTGTATCCTGTACGAAAATAATATTCTCTTTGTCTAGGTTCTATGTGTTCATGGTGGCCTTTCCCCGGATGTCCGAACAATTGATCAGGTTAAACTCTGCTTTTCTTGCTTTTGGCTTTCACCCGCCAAGTATGCTTCTGGCACAGCATGTTATTAAGGTCATCCACTGACTTTAGATCTTATTGTGTGCTCTAGATAAGACTGGTCGATCGAAATTGTGAAATTCCCCATGAAGGGCCCTTTTGTGATCTTATGTGGAGCGATCCTGAAGAAATTGAAACATGGGCTGTTAGTCCACGTGGGGCTGGTTGGCTTTTCGGATCGAGGGTTACCACTGAGGTATGTTTTTTCTTCTTCAACAGTAGAATCTATACAGTAACTGATAAATTGATTTCACGTGTCTGATATATGGTTTTGGCCTCTTGTGCAGTTCAACCATATCAACAAGCTTGATCTAGTATGCCGTGCACACCAGCTGGTACAAGAAGGTCTTAAGTACATGTTCCAAGATAAAGGCCTTGTAACTGTGAGTATCGTGCTTCTTGTGAATTGACCTTTTTATGCTGGATAATTGGAAATATTACCCTGTTTAATGATGTGCTTTTTTTATTTTTCTTCTTTGGTGTGAAGGTATGGTCTGCACCAAATTACTGCTACCGCTGTGGCAATGTCGCTTCTATATTGAGTTTCAATGACAACATGGTGAGCCATCTCTTTGAGTCTTTCCTGTTGAATAGTCTAGTCTTCTCTCGTCATGCATAATATCTATGCCACCTTCCCTCTCAACAAGATGGGATTCTGTTGCTTTAGTGATATCACTCATTTCTTTTTAGATATTATGCTCTCTACCAGAACAAGCACACACTTTTTGATTGGGTATTTCCTTTTTTTGGAGGTAAAGGTATAAGGAGAACTCTAGAAAGAAACTTAGATAAGTATGCCGTCTGTGTTAGAATTTTCTGCTTTGCCATAGATTCAGGGTAATAACTGCATTACATTGGATCGTTATTGTCCATGGTTTAATGATGAAATCCATGGAAAATGCATGTTTGTTTTACCAGGAAAGGGAAGTGAAGTTCTTCACAGAGACAGAAGAGAACAATCAAATGAGAGGGCCAAGGACTGGAGTTCCGTATTTCCTATGATGAAACAAGGATCGCACTATTATATTTGCCCTCTTCCATCGCTGTGATGTTGACGATGACGATGATGATGATGAAGCCATTGCTACGATTGGCAATATGTTCAGTCTCAAAAGGATATATGTAGATATATATTATCTACTGATGGGTTTCACTTACTTCCATTATTTTTGTCCTCTCTAGGTAACATTTTCCTTGTGAAATTCAAAAGTCTTAACACTTTGGTAATAGCTTTAAGTAGTTTTGAGTCTACTCGTGATTCTCTCTGTTTTTTCTTTCTTTTTGTTTCCCCCAATCTTTTCTTCTGTATTTGTTCAGTTACACTGTTTCGTCTGCTTTTTGTTGTTGTGAAGATGACATTAATTCTAAAATAATTAAACATCGCTACAGATGGGGAGTTATTCTAAATATTGCATGCTTATAAATAAAGAAAACATTAATTTTTTATTAAAAACCACTGAGAAGTGGGGAAGCTGTTGGACTCGCATATGTCGAGGATAAGTACCAACCGCTCAAAATAGAAGTTGCTGTGCCGGGTCATCGAATAAATTATTAAATATTAACCTGGTCGTGTTTTTCATAATAAAGTCAAATGGTTACTGTTTAGTCATTCTTAATGGTTTGTTTTTCTCCTTAAATGATTTATGTTAATCTAAAAAGCTAATAAAAAGCTTGATCGTAACAAGGAGAGAAGTGATATTGAGAGAAAAAATGGGCTCATCATCGTCTCCTTCACCAAACGACTCCTCCGTACTGGAACTAGCTCGGCCTTTTCTCCGAGGAGAGCTAGAGAAGATCGACTCCAAGCTACCGTCGTTGATCGCCGTCCTCAAAAGCGTCGGCGCCGGCGAGTGTTGGCACAAACACGGAAGCTTCCTAGATCACTTGATCGACATCTATAAGATCCTCAAGCTATGGAAAGCTCCCGAATCCGTCTGCCTCTGTGGTCTGTTCCACTCTGCTTACTCCAATTCCTATGTCAATTTAGCCATCTTCGATCCTTCCACTGGCCGTGACGTCGTCCGTGGCCATGTCGGTGAAGCTGCCGAGTCACTGATCCATCTCTTCTGCGTTATCCCGAGACAAACCCTTATCCACGACGACCTTCTCTTCAAATACTCCGATCTCGAGCTCGTCGAGCACCTTGATCGCTCTGAGGTTTCCTTGAGGAACGCGAAGGAGGAAGGGGTTTTCGATGGAGAGGAAGTGTGGAGGAAGAAGCTGAACGGTTTGCTGCCTGAGAACGGCGTCGTTTTGAAGCACATCAAGACAGGTGAAGAGATCCTTGTTTCGAGGAGAATAGTTGGCGTTTTCTTACTCATGACGATGGCGGATTTCAGCGATCAGCTTTTCGGGTTCCAGGACGAGTTGTTCTGTAACCACGACGGGAGGCTCGAGTTTAGAGGGAACAACGTGACGGCGTTATGGCCTGGGAACGGTAAACCTGGGCTTTGGATGAACTCGAACTCGAGGATGGGTGCGATCTACAGCTTGATTGTGAGAGAAGAGGAGATTTTGATGGAGCAGAGGAGAAGAACTTCTGGTTCTGGATTTGTGGTGAGGAAAGAGAGAGATGAGGACATAGAGCTTGTGGTGCCTCCGGTTTTCAACTTCTGCACCAAGGTATATGATTCAGATCCCAAAAGTGGTCTTCTTTCTTTTAGCTAAATTTGACTCTGTTTCACCACTTCATGTCGTGAGCATCGTATTGCTGCGTGACCTATGTCTAAAGATCGTTTACTTCTTTAGTTGAGTAGCTTTCATGAAATTGATATTTGTAAAGCAGTTAACCATCGAAGAAAGATAGACTCATAGTTATCAGTTGCTATCAAGAAGTAAACTGAGCTGATTAGTTTCTTGATAGACACACAGTCATCGTGTATCTACTTATAGCTAATTGGTTTCATGTCTAATTCATTGTGTTCTTCTTCATTAACTAGTTAGCTAAACTGGTTCTGTTTCATGTCAAAGTCATCGTGTTGCTATGCTTTGGACTGTTTCTTCTTTAATTTAGTAGCTTTCATGAAACTGATACTTCATCAAGAAACTCATTATCAAAGAAAGTAAGATGAATGCTACCAGGAATTAAACTGAGTTTTTAAGTTTCTTGATATACACATATATATACAAATAATACATGTATCTAGTTAGCTGATTAGTTTCACGTGTAAATTAGTAGGTTGTATTTAATTGTATCTCCTTTGGTTAAGGTGCTTTCACGAAATAACACTTTAATGGTCTCCTGATCCTTTCTTTTTGTAACTCGGTCACCAAATAACATCTAGACTCGAGAGTTTTCAGTTGTTATCAAGGATTTAGTTGAGATTTGGAGTTTATTGATAATTTACACGTGTAATGAAACAGGTATTAGATGCTAACGAGCAGATAGAAGCAAGGGATATGTACTGGGAAGCTGTGAGCAGCGACGCGGGCAAAGAAGGGTACTTGGAGAGAGCAGAGGAGAGGTTGTTGGCGTGTATTGAGAAGAACCCGTTTGTGGGAGAGCCACATGTGTTGTTGAGTCAAGTGTATTTGGGAAAGAAGAGATTCGTGGAGGCAGAGAGAGAGGCAGAGAGAGGGCTTCTTCTGCTTTTGCAATGGGGAAGTCCTTGGGATAAGAGGATGTCATGGGAAGGTTGGATTGCTTGGGTTAGAGTTCTTCTCATGAAGTCACAGGATCGATCTTGGCCCGATGTTTCTTGGGGAATCTTGAACTTGGGTCTTGTGCGCTAAGATTACTGTTTTATGACTCTTCCAGGTGCTTATTTACCAAAATAAGGGTGACTGATAAAGGAATCGATGCATGTTGATCAAAGCTTCTTGGCTTTTGGTATATGTCAATAATTAGAATATTCGACATTTCGGTAACTTGTAACTTCAAGACTTGGATATAATGGGAGACTTATACAGTTATACCATAAAAATTTGCTACAAGAAAGGTTGACTTCGAATGTGAGTAATATTCATGCAAGTATGATGATTGCTCGTATCAGTACTTCCACAATGTGCAACAATCTCTGAAGAACATCTTGTTTTTTTCCTTACATAAACTAACGACTAAAAAGTCAAAGGCTTCTTCAGCTGAAATACTTTTAGTTTGGTTTCATTTTCTTAACCAACCGCTAAAATGATGTCAAATTTTATTAAAATATAATTAATTTTATCTCTAAAAAGTTCTCTGTGTGGTGGTTTGCATCTCATCAAAGTTATGGGATTCAACCCATGTTCTTGCAATGAGGTCTAAACAGAGGATAGTACAACTAGTAAAATGCAATTATCACTTAACTAATTTTACTTGGCCAGACGGTAATTTAATGGTTCTTACCCGAATTGGGTGTGAGACCGGTGAATGAACCGGTTTAAGGTGAATACCGAATCGGGAAAAACCAAGCAGTGGCACGAATACAAAAACCCTTGAAAGACCAAAACCCAAAAGAAGATCGCCCCCAAAGAGAAGAAAACCCTTACACTTCTTCCCCTTTCTACTGTCGCCGTAAGAGATTTTCCAAGGCGGTACCGGCGGCGATGGCGGATCTTTTACCACCTCTTGTGACGGCACAAATCGACGCCAAACCTAAAGTCGATGAGAAAACTGACTACTCAAATCTCCCTTGCCCTGTTCCCTATGAGGAAGTCCACCGTGAAGCTTACAGTTCAGTACATCATATTCAATTTTTATTTTCCGATCTAGATTTGTTTTCTTCTTTCGTTAGCTTCTCTTGTGAATTATTCGAGTCCAGGATATCTCAATCTGTGGTTATCTGATCTGTGTTGTTCGGAATTAATCAATCTGGAGTGGTGGCTTTAGTGCATTGTACTGTTGTCTTAGAGATTGAGCTTCTGTTCTGTTTGTATTGGGCATGGTCGTGCTCTCTAGGATTCTATTTTCGTTTCTAATTGTTCCTTTCAAGGTCATACGAGATTTGCAAACAGTATAAACGAATTAGTTTGTTTGAAATTGTTCAATTGATCCGGATTTGATTCTCTTCATTGGTTGCCTCAATGTTTTTTTAGTGGTAGTCAATAATAATTTCTCAAATTTAACCAGATAACAACTGCTTCTAGCCACATAAAGTCTTTTTAGTTGCTCCTGATCTTTCAAAGTGTAGATCACGTGGAAGTCGTCAATGTCTCTCCTAATGGATGCTTACTGTTTTGAGATCAGGTTTTGGTATGTTTTCAGTTGGTTTCTAACTGGTTTGATTATTCTTTTCAGTGTCTTTAAAGGCAGAGAATTTTGAGGGTTTACGCTTCGACTTTACTAAGGGATTGAATCAAAAGTTCTCTCTCAGCCACAGGTAATAAGATTAGGTTTACAGTTACTTTTCAGTTATATGTGTTTCTATCATTAAGCCTGTATGTCGACTTTTGACACAGTGTAATGATGGGGCCAACCGAGGTTCCTTCTCCGTCACCTGAAACAATCAAAATTCCAACAGCCCATTATGAGTTTGGTGCCAATTATTTTGACCCAAAGGTATGGTAATCAATCTGTTTCATATTCTTATGGCTATCAAGAAGATGTGAAATATGACAAAAGAAAAATATATATGCAGTTGATGCTTATTGGAAGGGTTATGACTGATGGTAGACTAAATGCAAGAGTGAAAGCTGATTTAACTGATAGGTTGGTCGTGAAGGCGAATGCTCAGGTAAGTGTTGCAACTGGAGAATGATTTGCTCTTTGGTGTATCTGGATATTACATTCATTCTCTGAAATATCGTATTTATCATCTTTGTTTACTTTCTTTTCCAGCTGACAAATGAGCCTCATTTATCGCATGCAGTCTTCAACTTTGATTACATGGTGAGGAACTTTCTCTGTATCTGAATATATCCTATCCTTGTTATGCACCTTTGTTGGCATTTTTTTCATCTTAATTTTATTTTTTTGTCGCATGTTTGTGTAGGGATCAGACTACAGAGCCCAACTTCAACTTGGGAACAATGCTCTAGTTGGTGCAACATATATTCAGGTAAAGTGGACTATTGTCCCTTGCAACTGCCGCATCTTTGTAAATCTTTCTGCGTGAAGTCAAATAGATAGGAAAAGGGATAGCCTTAAAGTTTCTTTTTTCATCTTGCTATAACGCAGTGATGAGATATGAACCATAAATCGCTCTAATCAACTGCGTGCTTCGTTTTTATGGTGATAAGAAAAGTTGTCGTTTCTCCGTCATCAGTTTTTTTTTTCTGTAATAGTTAAACTTCTTGGTATGGTTTTTGTGAGAGATATTACTTAATTTTGTTTAGTGGTTAATTGTACTCATTGTATTTCCATGAAAATATGGACAGAGTGTGACACCCCGTCTCTCTTTGGGTGGGGAAGTTTTCTGGGCTGGTGTGCCTCGGAAGTCCGGTGTAGGTTACGCTGCAAGATACGAGACTGATAAGATGGTGGTTATTCTTCCTCTTAGTCAATTTATCACACTACTCGTTTCAAGCCATTGGTGAACGACACTCTTACCGTTCGTGTACCTATCATACTAAGAACTTTTCTTTACCAACAGGTCGCCTCTGCGCAAGTTGCTAGCACTGGTTCTGTAGTTATGAACTATGTTCAGAAGATATCTGACAAGGTAATGTACCTTCATCTTTGAGCTCATCTTATAACCCCATAGAGTATAGAGATAAAACATGACACCTTCATTTTTTTCTCGTGATCAGGTTTCACTCGCCACTGATTTCGTCTACAACTACTATTCAAGAGATGCTGTAGCCAGTGTTGGGTATGACTACATTCTCAGACAGGTAAAGTCACCATTTTTCTGGTTGAAAAAACAAGCAAGAAAAACGCTTTCTTAATACCGTATTGATTCTTATAACCTGTGTTTTTGTTTCAGTCTCGTGTGAGGGGAAAGATTGATTCCAACGGTGTTACATCCGCTCTCCTGGAAGAAAGATTGAGTATGGGACTCAATTTTCTTCTATCTGCAGAGGTACAACAGTGTTCTGCTTGTTCCTTTACTGAGATTTAAGCATTCTCAGTTTGCAACTCTGATTGGTTTTGTTTTATGGCAGCTTGACCATAAGAAGAAGGACTACAAGTTTGGATTCGGTTTAACAGTGGGCTAATAAGCATAATGCCGCACGCAATAAGCCTGGCTCTACACACGCAGCGCAGATTGCACAGCGGTTTCAGCTCTTGTCCGGGATTCGGTTATATTTATTATATTTCTCCCTCCAAAATTTCAGTTTAGGCTTTTTCGTCGGCAACGTTCGGAAGTAAAACAGAGAAACAAAGGAAAATGTTGTGTTGTTTATTTACGGTTTAGGTTTCTCTCCAATATCCCAATCGAAGGAGGTTTTTTGTTTTTTTGTCTTCCTTGCTTTAGGTCTCGTATACTACCGAGAGGTGTATTCAACTATTCATTCCTTTCCATAAGAAAAAAAAAATTAAAACTTTTTCTTCGACAGAAAAGTTTGGTTGTGTGCGTTTGCTTTGTAGTAAGTTAAACAAACATTTGAAGCGAAAAATTTACAGTAAAAGCTGCCATGTGAAATTCACGTAGCGAGGAAGTGGAACACTGTCAAACAGTAAATGGTTCAGTTTAGGATGATTGATCTTATATAGAAAAATGTTTTGTGGATGCTATAAAAGAAGGAAAATGATATATTTTGCGAACAGTCTGGTTTGTTTTCTGGTTCGATAAATGATATATGGACATGGAGATTTGTTTTGAAATACGTTTTTTGAGATGTGACATGGAATTATACTGTGGGCGGAGAGACATCACCGTGGGCCGAGCAAATGTATTTTTTTTTATTACCAAATTATCTTTTGGTTGAAAATGTAATTAGTAAAGTGTAAAAAAAAAGGAAAGTTCATCCATTCACAAATCCACTTTACTCCGTCCAAAAAGCAACAACCGTCGTGACAAAGTCTTCGGTCCAGTGAGAAAGAAAAAACCCTATGAACAGTGGCTTCCTTCTTCTCCAACTCGCTGCTTCCTTGGTACTCTCTCTTTGCCTCCCAAAACTATTCAAAATACTTTCCTGGATTCTCCATTTTCTTCTACCTAACTTTTACCTCATCGTGTAGGGTTTTACAAAATCGAAATCCGTGTTTCGTTTCCATTATCCCGCCATTGCTGCTTACTCTGCTTGATTTCGTTTCCTTGCTTTTGAAATTGTTTCCGATTACAGTGGAAAATGGTTTCCTTTCACGCGATTAGCTTCGTTGGTCGTCAAACTTTACAAAGCACTGATATTGCTTGAGCTTAGTCGTATTTGATAACATTACGGTTTCTTCTGATGGTTTCAATTTGGAAAATAATTGGCAATGTTTTGCATCGCAGGCTGATTCGGTTTCTGAGAAGCTCGCCTAAAGTCGAAGGAGATCATCACATGATGGATTCTGCTATTGAGATCAGTTCAGGTAGTAGTAGTAGTGGTAGTGATGACGAGGTGTCGTCGGAGCCCATCAGGCAAGAAACTAAAACCAGGAAGGTTCCCCCGTGGCTATCTGGTATAGTTTCTGCTGTTATCTTTTGTCCATCTCTTTGTCTGTCTCAGTGAGGTTAGCTTTATGGTGCTTTGTTTTTCTCTTTTGTTTTTGGACTTGCAGCCAGAACTAGTTTTCCTCAAAGGGTTTCCTCTGCGGGTAGTAGTCAAACTAAAGCTAGCCACACGAATCCTGCTTCTCGCGATGGTGCTGCCCCGAGTTATGCTTCTCGGCCAAGAGACTCTAAGAGTATTACAGGGAATGAAAACGTCGTTAACTCGAGGATTTCCAGTGTTTCTGGTGGAGAAAAGGAGAAGCTGTCTTCTCAACAAGCTCTGAGAAGAACCCTTCCACCATCTTTTCATTCGACTCCTGTTCCTCCTAGAAGTGCTAACAGTGTAAGTCATGGCAACGTGGGTCCCTTTGGTGCGGTTTATATCAGTCCGGGTGTGTCAGCTGTAGGCAACAATGGTGATCGGAACCATGGAGCCCATACTGAGATTGGAATTCATCGTGGCATGAATGGGGTTAGGATCCTGCCTCCGTCTATGGCGCATGGTACATCTGCTTCTCCTTTGCATTATGGTGGTTCAAGTGATTCAGTGCACAGGGTTGGAGTTGGTGAAGAAAGGAACTCTGAGAACGATGAGAGGCTGATCTATCAGGCTGCACTACGGGTATATTCATCCTCAACTCAATCTTTTCTTATGAATGGACTTCAACACTTCGGTGTTCTTTTTTGCTTGCATGTCTTGTGTCCCTTGTACCAGCTTTACAGTTTCCTGGCTCTTTTGAATCCCGTGATATGATTGTAATAGTTAATATGGAGCAATAAATTACTCCAATTTTGCCTCATTTCTTTTTATGTTAAAGATTTGTCAGAGATTTATGGTGCGTTGTACGTTTTATCTGGTTTCTCATTGATGCTTGAGTCATATTATTCCTGAATCTACTCAGTCTTAGACTGAGTATCCTAGTTAATATGCAATGAGCTGCGATAGTTTTCTTCATCCTTTAGAACTAATGATACTTTAGATCAATGATTTTATACACGCTGGTGAATTATATATATGTTGAGAGCTTGGTGTTGTTCCACAATCAACCTGATATTAAATGGCATGTTAAGTTCAATTTTTGAAATAAAGTTTGTTAATCCCGCAGGACTTGAATCAACCCAAGGCCGAAATCGATCTACCTCCTGGTACTCTTTCAGTTCCTCTAATGAGGCATCAGGTATTATCATGTTATAATGTACCATGTAGTGGCCTTTCAAATTGTTTTTTGTACTAAATACTGTTGCTTTTCAGAAAATTGCATTGGCGTGGATGTTTAGGAAGGAAACAAGTAGTTTGCACTGTTCGGGAGGGATATTAGCAGATGATCAGGTCACATATAATTCAATTTCTTTCCCAATATCTGTGATTCTATTACGTGGATTCCCCCTCAAACTATGTAAGGTCTACTTATTTGCAGGGACTTGGTAAGACAGTCTCGACGATCGCTCTTATCCTGAAGCAAAAGTTTGAGTCACAATTAAAGTCTGAAATCTCAAGCAAGCAAGAAACTGAAATATTTGACCTGGATGCTGATGATGAGTCAGAAAATGCAAAGCATGAAACTGAAAGTCATGCAAAACCAGAGCTCAAGGTTTCAAGCAACAGTGAGACCACGGTTCTGAGTGGTGGTGATAATGTTGAGAATGGCAGTTCAGATACGGAGAAAGCCAAAGGTGAAGAAGCGAGTACTTCAATACGGAAATTTAATAGAAAGAGACCAGCTGCTGGTACGTTAATTGTTTGTCCAGCGACTGTTGTAAGGCAGTGGGCAAGAGAACTTGATGAGAAGGTTTCTGATGAATCGAAACTTTCTGTTTTAGTCTACCATGGTGGTAATAGGACCAAAGATCCTATCGAATTAGCAAAATATGATGTGGTTGTCACAACTTACGCCATTGTCACCAATGAAGTTCCTAAACAGTCCTTGTTGGGTGATGATGATAACGATGAAAACAATAACGAAAAGCATGGTCTCGCTCCTGGCTTCTCCAACAATAAGAAACGTAAATTTGCAGTAGGTGCAAGTAAGAAGAGTAAGAAAAGAGGTAGAAAAAGCATGGACGGTTCTTCTTTTGACCCTGATTGTGGTACTCTATCAAGAGTTGGGTGGCTCAGAGTTGTACTAGATGAAGCTCAGACAATTAAGAATCATAGAACACAAGTGGCAAGAGCCTGTTACACTCTTCGAGCCAAAAGGAGGTGGTGTTTGTCTGGAACGCCAATACAAAATTCGATTGATGATTTATATAGCTATTTCAGGTTCCTTAGATATAGTCCGTATGCCGTGTACAAGTCATTTAACAATACAATCAAGGCTCCAATTTCCAAAAATTCTGCTTATGGTTACAAGAAGCTTCAAGCTGTTTTAACTGCTATAATGCTGCGCCGTACAAAAGGTACTCTGATCATCTCTCTATTCGCTTAGATGGTTGGTTGAGTGATTTATGATGGTCAGGACTTCACAATCTGATTAATATTATTCTATTGTGTCTTGACTCTTTCTGATCTTTAATATACCACATTCTATAACGAGAGTACCGGATAGTTTGTTGACGCTATTACCTGAGTTTAGTTCTCCGGTCGAGAGGTTAAATCTATTTAATCTTGTCATATGTGTATCTTCCATTTGTCTTTGATTGTTTCCGCTCGATGGTAGACTTTTAATTTCTGCGTAGCTGTGCTGCAGTTGATGGTTTTTACTAAATATCTTCTGTTCTGACATCCAGGAACATTGCTTGATGGACAACCCATAATTAATCTACCTCCTAAGAAAGTAAATTTGAGCAAGGTGGACTTTTCAGTTGAAGAGCGGTCTTTCTACAAGAAGCTTGAAGCAGATTCACGATGTCAATTTAAGGTTCTCCTTTGTGTCCTCCTCATCAGTTAATACTTGGTTTGAAATTGATGTGCACTTTATTTGAAAAGAAGAAACGTCTATAGGAACTCGCTTTGTAGTTATGCAGGAGCTTTCTTGGAAAATCATGTTCTATTTTTTTTTTCTTGTGTCAAGTTCTTTTTTTTGCTGCCAGTTAAACAACATAAACTCTTACTTGTACCTGATAAGATGATTAATCATATTGTCTGCAGGCCTATGCTGCTGCAGGAACTTTGAGCCAAAACTACGCAAATATTCTTCTGATGCTTTTGCGTCTACGCCAAGCTTGTGGCCACCCACAACTTGTTAACGGATACAACAAAGATCCTGTTGGAAAAGAATCAGAAGAAGCAGTTAAACGACTCCCTAGGGAGGCTCAGATCAACCTGCTTAGTCGTTTAGAATCATCATCTGCCATCTGCAGTATCTGTAAGGTAAGTGCAGAGTAATTGAGAGCTAGGAACAGGATGTCCTCAGGCTCACTATTTCTAGTTCTGAGGCTAGTTCGGACAATATTTTGCTATTGTCCTCAGAGTCACTCTTAATATTCTGTTACCTCTTTATCTGCAGGATCCACCAGAAAACCCTGTTGTTACGCTGTGTGGGCATGTGTTTTGCTATCAGTGTGTTTCGGAACATATCAATGGGGATGAGAACGAGTGCCCTGCACGGAGATGCAGAGAAGACTTTGGGCGTGATGTTGTTTTCTCTAAATCTGCCCTTAGAAAATGCATCACCAATGATATAGGCTGTAGTTCGTCACGGGATAAATCAGTTGTTCGAAAAAGCGAGTTTAGTTCATCAAAAATCAAAGCTGTCATAGATATCCTGCAGTCGATTTCCAAACAAGGCAGTCCAAATTCGGCACAACATGGTCAAATGCCATCTTCCTCACAGCCACATGACGATGACGATGTAACTATTGTAGAGCCAATGACTCTTCACTCATCTTCACCTAGCCGTGGGCCAATAAAGACGATAGTATTCTCTCAGTGGACGGGTATGCTTGACTTGGTTGAGGCGTGTTTTATCGAAAATGGTATCGAATTCAGAAGATTAGATGGTACAATGAGTCTAGCAGCAAGAGACAGGGCTGTAAAAGAATTCAGCAATGATCCAGATGTAAGTGATATGAATATCATAGATATAGTTTCCAAAAATAGTTTTACTAGGTATTGCTCTGAAACATGGAATGCTCTAACAGTTACTAAGCCAATTAACAGGTAGAGGTGATGCTAATGTCGCTAAAAGCTGGAAACCTTGGGTTGAATATGGTAGCTGCATGTCATGTTATTCTTTTGGATCTTTGGTGGAATCCTTCAACCGAAGATCAAGCTATTGATCGTGCACATCGCATTGGACAAACTCGGCCAGTTAGTGTGACTCGCATTACTATAAAGGATACCATCGAGGATAAAATTTTGGGTCTTCAGGTATTCTTCCCAATCTCTCAGCTCGTTCTGGCTTGGAATTTGATGTTACTTTAGTTTCTTCTACAGATTAATATTTATAGTAATTCAGCATTATCAATTTCCATTCTTTTTTTTTTTTTAATTTCATCAGGAAGATAAAAGGAAATTGGTTGCATCTGCGTATGGTGAAGATCATGGTGGAAGCTCTGGGACTCGACTGACAGTTGACGATCTCAAATATCTTTTTATGGCGTAGACCACTCATTGTATTATTTAACCTTCTAATCGCCTCTTGTATTAGGTTGCAAAGTACATATATGGGAGATTATGCACAAGAGATTTTTTTTATCAGGAAGAAACCTCTCTACCTGGATATGTAATTAAAGTTCAATACTGTGCCTCTCCTAGGATATCGTGTTTTGGTTTTGTGAGGCTTTGAAGCCAGTCTAGGTTCTTTGTGTTTCGGAGCTGCATCTCTTAGAAGTATGCCGTATGTAAATAACTAAATCGTTTTATGGTATATGTACCGCTTATGAGTTTAATATTAAGGATCTACTGCTATATATTTGCTACCTTTGGGCATCTGATCTTTTTCTCTTATCATGACAGTTTCTTATCTATTATTGGCTCTTTTATATCGTGCCATTCCAAGCAAATCTCTTGGAAACACCTGTTGCTTGCAACCATGTAATGTGCTTACCTCTTCAGGAATGTAGATGTGTAGATGAGGTGAGAGAACCTCTGTATGTACATAGCTTGTTCCTTCGTGGTGCTTTGTTTGAAGCGGATGAGGATGGTTTCCTCTAATCAGGTCGTAGTAATTGACTCGACCTGTCTAGGTACGCCTTGACTCGCTGCTATCTTCTAGTTTGATGCGTACGTATTTCTATGGTTTTGAAACTGAAATACATCAAACAGTCTTGAGGAAGGTGTATATGAGGAGAAAATGCAGAAAATCCTTTCTTTTTTCATTTTTGGTTTTTACAGGCATAATGGTTACAACAAAAAAGATGCAGAACCTAAACACAGTTTAGGACATAACTCTCTGCATTTTTAGGTGAGGGATTAGGGAAGGAACCAATGTTATATATATATATATACTCAAATAACAAAAGATGAGTGGAAACTGCAAAGAAAGTGAAAGTTTGGTTCTGCGTAAGAAACAGCTTTAAGTTTCAAGATGATGAATCATTAGTGTGATATACAGTGGTGGAACTTTTTATTGATTAAATGCCCTATGAAGGGGACAACATAGAAGACAATGGGACCTCTTTTATGTATGACTTTTTTTCTCCCTTTTTTTTGCCCTTTAGTCATTTCTCTTTTTCATTTTCACCAGAGGCTTTTTTTTTTTATTGGGTTTAGTTTACACAAGAGGTTGATAATTATGATGGTATGAATGCACGTGCTTCTCGTCGGTTAGTGCTCTCTGCTCAATTCATGTCTTGTTTCTTTCTCTTTCAAGTTACAGTGTGAAAGGAATTGACTGTGTTGTTAAAATTTTCTAGGTATCCAACGGCTAAGTATCATTTTAGAAAAAAAAAAGTCTGGTAATAGAAGAAGAAAGAGGAAAAATTATTCTGACAATTCTAAAGGTACATTTCTGGGCCTTTTCATCCATAAATCAACTAGATTGGGTCCTGTGTTGCTAGTCTCTTGTGATTATCATGAAACCCACTTAAGGACACAAAAAAAGTGAAAATTGAAAGATTTTTTTCTCTTTCTTTCTAACGAATTTGGAAAAATATCACGGGGAAGTAATGAATTGAAGAGGTGTATCCGAAGTGAATCACGATTGTGACTAGAGATTTTAAGTTGCTTTAAATGATACTTTTCACTTTTTTGAATAAATTTACAGCTTTTGTGGGTCTCTCTCGCTCAGGTACTCATGTACAAACTTAAAGACTGGCACGAGATAATTTTGCCCATCAGGCATGCTTCTTTTAGTCTCTGCCAAATCACAATTCATCACAAATATTTTTAGCAAAACATATCAGGTTCTGTGGAATTCACAACACACTTCGAATTTGAAAGGTGTTATGAAACGTTTCCTTTTAACGTAGGTCTCGGAATTTTATACGTTGAAATGTCCGTAACAATTTTAGAAGTCAAACTTCAGTTAAATGCTCATGACTTGTAACTTCGAAAAAATCTCAGAGCATGTGATTGCTAATCGCTTAGTAAAATATATATTTTTACTGTAACGTTAACTTTGGTCAATAGAAAAGGTTCACTCCCCAATGTTCCTCACGCTTCACCACAAAAGTGTTAAGACATAAATCTGCAATTTTTAACCTTTTTTCTGTTTAATTACTTTTTGACTTGGTACTCTAAAAGTTGTTTCACTCCATAATAGTATATCACAAATCACAAACAGTGACCCAAAATTAAAGATTCCGCAACCAAAAATCAAAAAGACAATTTTGGTCAAATCATATACATTTTTAGTACACTTTCTATACTAATTATCACTTATTAAAACTCAAACAAAGCTAATAAATAAGACAGGTACATATATAGTTTGAGACAAAAGTTTTTTACTTACTAGCAAACAAAAACCGTAAATTTAATCTTTTTGTTTAAACGCTAGCAAACATTGGGACCAAACCCAACAAAGCCATTGGCTCCGTCGAAAGATACTTGAATCCCTTCTTGTTGTATGTTCCCTATTATCGACAAACCCGTCGGAGACGCCGCAAACGCAAAACAGTATGTCCCCGAATCGTCCACAGGCATCAAGAAATTCCTCGCCGGTAAGGTCAAAACCGGACCTTCCGTGAAATAGAACGACACGGTCGGGACTCGGACCGAAACAAAACCGGAAAGGTCGTAACACGTGTCGAATATCGATACGCCCGAAGCTCGCGGCAAATTAGCGGTCTGCGACTTGAATCCATCCCGGAAAGCTGCGTAAGCGGCCGTGGGAAGTCTTGTGACGGCGGTTCCGGTATCCATAACCACGCCGCCGTCGCCGGTTTCGGTTAAGTCGAAAACAGCGTCCGGTAAAGGAATCCGGACGCCGCCAACACCGAGGCCCTTGAGCCCAACGTAGTAGAAACTCGGGGCACGCGGGTTACGCACCAGCGGGACCCACGAGGCACCAACGGGCAAAGCTTCCCGCCCGAATACCAATGAACCGGTCGAGTCGGTGCCGCGACTCACTAGACAATAACCGAACGCACCGCCGGTTTGACCGGTTAATTGACCTACGAAAGACATTGAACCGCCTCCGATACCCAATAAACCGGCTGCTCCGATAAACATTCCTCTGTTCCGATGGCCACATCCCATGGCGACGTTTCTAACCACCGTCCGACCAAACGTCAGCGTTTCGAGAGCAAGTGTTCCCTTCGTGTAAGAGCCGTCTCCGTACATGACCTCGTAGCGGCAGCCGCCGGAGTGGCAGCCGGAGTTTTCGATCCGGTCGCAGACGGAAGAGCCGCAGGAGACGCCGGTGTAAGAGCCGGATTTAGCCGGGTCGAAAACCGGGTCGGATTGTTTGTAGCAGAGCTTGCAAGGCTGACACTGAACCCAAACCATGTCGCTTCCGGAATCAATCACCATGTACTGATCTCTCGGGGGGCTTCCGACGCCGATTCTAACGAAGTACTCACCACTGCCTTGATCCATACCGGAAACCACATCGGACCCGAAATCGTCGACATCGTACTTGGAATCGTGAGCTGCAGTTTTGCCGGAAATGCGGCGGAGAATGGCGGCGACTCTGTCAGTGTCACGGCGCATACGGGCGTGGAGACGGTGGTGGTGGTTACGGTAAGAAACAGAAGGGAACTTGTCGCGGTGGAGAAGAGGAAGAGCGTATTTGGACCCATCGGCGAAATGGGTGCTGTTGAAATCGGGGAGGGTTCCGGTGAGGGTGAGAGGAGGCTGTAAAACGTCGATGATCTGAAAATCAGGAAAGGAAATTGAAGAGGAGGAGGAGAGATGGAGATTGAGGAGGAGGAGGAGGAAGAAGAGAGGAAGCAGCATTGTTTACAACGCCACAACCAGACCCGTGTGGGAAGGGGAGAAGTTTAGAGCGTGAAGAGTGCTTCTTCTTGGATTTTGGGTTTTTATTGTCAGAAGGAGTTTTTGTTTGTGTCTTCTTCTTCTTCTTCCTCTTACTCTCCCAATTTTTTTTTAATTTAATTTGGTTGGAGGTGTGAGTCCACTTGAGACTTGTGATTATATGTAAAATGTTTTGGAAGTGATGGGTCGATATCTCTTGTTGCTATAATTTTATGCCTACGTGGAGGGTTACGAGTGGGGCCCTCTTTCTCTCTGCCTCCGTTGATTTTGCACGTCGACATCGATCCCCTTCTATACTTCAGTACTCTCTCTACGCTTCTTTCGTTTAGAGTTTTGCATCCATTTTCTTAAAATCAGCTCCATTCTCAAAATTATAACATACGAGGGAATATGTACACTTTTACGTCCACGTACTAAAATCCGTTTCGATTTTTGCTTTTGGAAATTTTGATGTAATTACAACGGAATAAACAATTACTCCAACTGTGAAAGCTATTCTGTATTTTCGTTTATTTTTCAATTTTTTTCCTTTTTGAGTGTGAACAAAAAAAAAACTTTATTCATATATTCTTCAAATTTCTAACTATTCTTTTTAAGTAGTTATAATTGTTTTTGTGGGGCATAGGCGAAGATATGTTTTAGTTTATATTTACACCTCTAAAATCAATACTATGTACTTTTATGTCCCAAAAATGATACGACCTGGCAATTGTAAAATTTCTAATATCCATATATATGTGACCAGCTGACCATTCATACTTCTTAGTGTGACATGTGAGAAACTCAACCAACGGAACTGAACTTAGTTTTATATAGACTGAACTAGTATTCGTATGACTCATCTAATTGCTTTTAAACGATCCAACTAGTCCATGACACATAGATTACTTCCTCCGCTCCCTGTTATAATCAGAGATGCCAACAAACCCATCAATTATTCATGAACATGACATGCTGTAGGTTCATGAGTCTCAAACGGTAGGAAAGACTCGAAAGATGCAGTGACATGTTGCATCTTCTAGAGCTCCACTCGGATAGCAAGAGCTGTGTGTACCCACCCATTATTTTCTCATTAACCTCCTCCAGTCTGCAAGTTACTCCACACAAAACATATCAAGCACTAGAGATCATTCAAAGCGATTTTGTGATGCGACCCTCCTTCGATCATGTTCTATCCAACAAAATCAAACTGTAACAAGTTGCCCACAACTCTACAGCTACTGTGGCCATCCTAAAACCCACATTACGAATCCAATCAGGTAAACGTATTTAGGTTAAATCGCCGGTTTATGTGATATCAGGTGGTCTCATGAGTTATCATAGATTTTTTTAAATTAGATATTTAAGTGTTAACTAATTACCAAAAAATTAGATTTACAAGTCAAAAAAACATTTTTAGGTATTCTGAAAACATAAGCTTCTGTTGTCAAAAAAGAAAAGAAAAGAAAACATAAGCTTCTTTTAATCAAGTACAGTTGATCCAGAACATTAAAAAGTCCCTATTATTCAATCTCCACTGTTTTTTTTTTCTTGGGTTCAACATATTCAAACTCCATCGCTAACGTAAAAAATTTAAGACATGAAAATTTAAGAACTACATATGCAAGAATGTCTATATGTGTATATGATGAAAGACAATACCTATATTACGATCAAAGACAAAGTTTGTCGTATGAGCCAAAACATGATTATATTGAAAATATTATCTTTGATTATTCAGAATTAACGCCTCATTAAAAACATATTTAGATTGGACCTAGTGCAAGAGTAGCTCAAAAGCAAATGTTGGTTGCAAATATTCATTATATGGTTTCTTTTTTTTTTTTTGTCAAGCACATTATATGGTTTCTTAGCTCATCTTTTTTTTGGCATATATGTATCATCCAATCTCCTTGAACTATATCCAAACAATACCTAACTCATACAGTAAAACGTATATTATTCATGTAAACTTTTATAAAAATGATTATCTTATTCTCTTATCGATTTTTTTATTATTACATTTTCTTAACACGCAAAACTTATTATATACTAATGTTTATTAATTTATAAATATTTAGTCATACTTTGAACCATAAGATCTTTGAAAACGCAATGCCTAGCTATACGTTTTCATAATGCAATAACGTAACTACAAAGAAATAAATAATAGGATAGTGCATGTAATAATACTCTTCTTCAAAATCTAACTTAAAAAAAAAAACAAAACTCTATATATTTCTGGTTCATGAATGCTTTTTAACAGGTTTAGAAGAGTTCATGAACCATTTGGAAACATTTTTTGAACTTATAGAATTTTTTTTCTACATCAAAAGTGGGAGAATATTTTCAAATTTCATGAATTTGGTAGTTAGTATTGGGAAATAGAACATAAAGATGATAGACTAGAAAATTCATTATTTTAGAAGGAAACATACTTTAACTACTCTCAAAAGAGGTCAAGTTTAGTGTGAATAATATGAGTTTAATTTATTTATTTTGGTTTTGGCATTACACGAGGATGTGTAGTCCAATTTGATGATGCTCCATTAACTCTAGAAGATTACCCATTAGATAACAATATAACACAAAACCTAATCTGTTTTTCTAACATACAATCTAATTCAATAATAAATTATAGTAAATCATGGAAAGAAAATAATTTACGAAAAGAGATGGTGCTAAGTGATTCATACATTTGTGGGCGTGCCAAAAAGTTTTAAAGATATCGAGATTATAAAAATTTATATAGTCTCGATGGCTATTGCTATATCATGCAATACAAGTACGACAACACCAACTACAAATAATTTGGAAAAAGAGAGATAATATATATCTAGATCTTATGCATCGATCGATCACACGGTCGAATGGATTATTAAATTCTAATTAATGGCATGCATTCTAATGGAAATATTATAGTTGGGTATTACATAAGACATGCACCACTTATCAATAATTGAGCAATTATTACACCTAAAAGTTTCTAACATTTTATAATCCAAAGATACAAAGATATATGTATATTTAATTGGGGTTAGCTCCATGCAACATGAATGGGAAAATAATTTCAAAAATTCTAGAATATAATGATCCGATCCGGTAGCATATGCATCAATGCGTGTATACATAATATGGTTCAGCTCATGTGTTTAGAATAAGCCAATGCATAACAACGTGTATAGATTGCGAGAGAACCTATGACTTCTTTGTGTGTTCTGTTACAAAGAAGATTGTCCCAAATGAACTTATAAAAATTGCGAGAGAACCTTCAAAATAAACAAATAACTACTTACTTCGCGTATTCTTTTACAGACAGTAAATTGTCCCACATGATTTTGTAAGTTCCAAAAGTATTATAAAATTGAAGCTTAAAAAGATATAGCCATCATTTTGAACAAAAAAAGAAAGTAACTATTTTTGAAAATGGAGAAAGTAAATTAATCTTAAGTATTACTCTCTCATTGCGTGTAGTTTCTAATTCCATTCGTTTTCTCGTGCGTGCATTATAATACTATTATATATAGAATAGGCAAATCATAAACAAATGGAACTACTTCACATAATTCAAAATAGGACACATAAATGATATAGTATAGAACAAAATAACTTTAAATTTAAAGTATAAGATGATTTCATCCGTCTTCATATTGTAAACAAATGGAAAGTTTATATAAGAATATTCAAACATTATAATCTATGCATCTTTGCCTGTTAGAAGAAACTATTTGTTGTATTAATAAAATAGATATTGAATAAAAAAATTAGAACTGATACTTAAGTTAAAACATAATTACAAATTTATAGTGTATATGGGCGTACGTGGATAAATATGATGAATTTCATTTGAAACGTTCCATAATATGTAAAACACAAAATGATATAGTATAATCTAAAAAATTCTATATGTTTTCAAACTGAAAATAAATAATAATTACTAAAGCATTATAAGTTTATAACTAATGCAACCACACTTATGCTTGTTAAAAGTATAAGTACATTTTATTAGTAAAATAGGCACAGCATAAACAAATGTAATTTTATTACATAAATAACATGATGAAATAATATAGACAAATAATATGAATCTATATATAACACAAACCAGTATTGAAAAATAATAGGTGTCCATAATTTTCCTTTTTGATTTTTCAACTAAATAATAGTAATATTATATTTTTTCTCCGTGAGTAATTGATGCAATAAATAAATAAATATAACTGGAGTATAATTTGCCTCTTACACTAGACTTGAAGATAATTTTTAAAACTTATATTAAGAGAATAAAATTATTTTAAACAACAAATTTGAATATGTCGACCTTAATGTATTAGGTTACACGAAGTATCAATAAAATAAATGCAAGATCAATAAAAGCACGCATAGAGAAGTGTGTTATGCTGAGTTACTAGTAAGAAGCTAAAAACGGCCTCAAGAACAATGTCCTATAATTGCCTCCATCTGATCTAAGACCTAAATACTCTTACAAGAACATATGGTTTCGCAGACTAAAATAGCTTGTGTTTGCCAATGTCTTCAAGTCTCGGTTCTGGACTAGGGATTGCTTTAGCAGAAGAGAACTAAATCTTACAGCGCTTCTAAGGTGAGGAGATATTGTCAGAGAATCTCGCCTTCTTAACGCATTACCGACTCTTTTACAAAGGAACGGCCGGCCGAGCTGCAAAAGCGTAGGACTAAGCATTGTCGGAACTAGAAAATTTGAAAATGGTAAAAGAGTAAATGACTCACGAATATTCGAGGTGGATGTTCATGAATCTCCGGTTCTCTTTACTTTGAGAAAGAGTAACGGAACCTTCAATGACTTGGTCTTGCTCTACGTCTATGGGGTCATAGAAATATACAATCGTCTGTCCAAGAAAAGTGGTTCGACACCAAATTTAGATGATTTACCGAATAGTCAAAACTGACAGAGAGTTGAAAGAAAATGGGAAGTATATGCAAAAACACGGTCTTACTTGCTGCCAATGCGTTGGAGGAGCCTCGGGAGAGGTGGACAACACGAGTGCATCACTCGGATGACTCCGCTTCTTCTGATTTCCTTCTCTAGAAGGACTCGTTGATGAAGAACCACTAGTAACAATTGCTGCACTAGTATTCTTGGCAGGTGAAGAGGCCGGTCCGCTGAATTGAACGTCAAACCAAAATGCAAAACCATGCATAGGAGCTACAATAAGAAAAGAAAAATGTCTCAGCACAGAAAGGAAGCAGCGCACGGATAGATAGTTGATTTAGGGAAAGTAATATACCTCTCATCATTGACTTGAATTTATATCTTGCAGTGACGGAGTCTAACTCTTGGATTTTTATTGTTTGACAGTCTATATGTTTGACCTGCATGTTAAATGCTCTATGTAAATCATAGCGGGTGGCTGGTCTTTGATCATTTACTTAGTAATAAAAATGATAAATCTTCACTCAGTAGCGCAATTAACATAGCAGAGAGCTCAAAGACATTGCAGGTAACAAGTACTCAGAGAACAAGGGAATACCACTTCTGGCCATGTTAGAACGTTCTCGCCTGATATGGACTCCACGCTAGGTTCTTCAAATGCACATTGTTTAGCTAATTGCATCATTGCAGACACTGCGAACAACATCAAACATCATTACTGAAACCTTACTGCGAGGTGCTTCTTTTTCACTTAATAAAACTTGACTGGTTATCTGATTCTCGAGTACAAGTTCCCCTACGTGAAGGTGAGTGAAAAGCAGACATTTCAATTTACCATGATGATCAAGAAATGCCACATGTTTGCTCCCCTTAAGCCAAGGCAAAGACTATCAAAGCCATAAATGCTACCTCAATAACCTAATCTATCAATCCGATCTGTCTAGGAAATGACCAAACTCCCCGCCTATCATGATGTGGGATTCGTCAATATTAAGTTTTAACTAGTATACCAATCAACTTCAACGTAATGATTGTCCAAACGCTTAAGTTGATATAATACTTACTATCAATTTCATAAACGTTGCGCCAAAAATCAATGCTGTGACTGTATCTGTCAGGGTGTGAAATAGGTGCCATGTACAACTGTCAACAGAAAGTAAATAACAACATATCAAATGTTGCCTTGTTTCCAAAAGTCATTAGAGCACACTGTGTGTGATATAAATATGAAGGGATCATAATCATACTGTTGCATGTGATGGCAGAATTAAACCTCCAGGCTTCAACCAGCGATCTCTAGCTGTAATAACACTTCCCAGCATACTCTACATCACATCAAAAAAACATAGTACGAGAATGAGAGACCAGGGAGAATCAAGGAAAATTAATAATTCGGTAGGTTACTATTTGGACATCAACATAAAAAATTATATATACAAGATAAGGAAATAACCTCATACAAGAGCATGTAACCCATCCACTCTGAAATTATAACATCAACCTCCTCGTCGATTTCAACATCCTGAAGAACGTTTCAGCAAAAGAAGAATTACTACAGAATGAGGGTTTGCATACAAACTCGGATCTTGCGCCCAACCAATCATTTTATTTTCGCATCTTGTGTATAATGACACCAATTTATCTTTTTGCAACTTATATAGACATCAACCTTAAGCATGTCTGATATATCATGCAGGACCAACTCGGCATTTATCATAGAAAAGATTTTACCTCAACTCTCCCATGCAAAACAATGACCTTGTCAGATAAACCGTTGGCTTTCACAACTTCCTTTGCCTGGTGGTATTAGGAGAAAAACAAAAGAATGAATAGAAACCATTAGTTCGATTCACAAAAGCATTTCAACTCTGATAGCGAACAAAAACCAAAAGAAAATCATATGCCGAGCTAAAACACTGTGTTGTAATATATTCTGTGTTAGTTAGATCAACTTTACAGAGCCTAATATTTCAGAAGCATTCTGAAGATTTTTTTTCTTCATCTGACTGATTTCAAGGGTAGACCATGAAGCAATGAATAGATTTAGATTAAAATAAAAATAAAGTCTGGGTCAGGGTCAACTTAACTGCGAAAATTTTAAGACAATGAGACATTATACTTTCATGAAAATCTAAACATATTCTACCAACGGCAACATGTAACACACTTTTCTATTCCAAGTTCAAAATTTAACATACGAAAACATGTTTTGATGAAATCACGAATCCAAAACTAATTCCACTGGAACTTCTCCAAGCTATTCAAATTTCTGATAAGAAATGACCAAAATCATTACTTCACGAAAATGCAGAGAACAGAAGCTGATCGAGAGCAATCGTTTATGCCTAAGTTATAAAGAAATATCTGGAACAATACCTGGACTGCAATATCACTTGCATCTACAGCGTATACCTGTAAGAAAATCACTTTTGTAAGAAACACATTACCAGTATTGGTTTACCTCTACGGTCTATGGAACACATACAGGCTACAGAGACATAGAAACAAACTTAATATCCATAGATAAATGCTATATTCTTCACGATGTTCTATGATTCAAACATAAAGATGCGTCCAAACATAAATCATACCCGTTTTGCACCCGCTTGAGCACAGAAGATTGAAAGGATGCCTGTTCCACAGCCAACGTCCACCACAACCTGTTACAAGCAATCGATACAGCAAAGGGTTTAAAAAAAAATGCAAAACTAGCACATAACAAAAACATTTTTGCTAAAGAAAGTCTTGACACAAAGGAATCGAATCTTAACACAGGCTAAGCAGAAACAAAACAAGAGCCCCAGGTTGAATCTTCTTCAATATCCTATGCGAAGATAAAAAAAAAAAGCATGACTGGGTATATAAGAGCAACGAGAGATTATTATTACCTTGCCTTGGATTAAGCTCCGATGCTGCATTATAGCTTCCCTATAAGTTTCCGTCCTTGCCCGATCCTGTATCAACCAACAAAGAAGTGAGAAATCCCAAGAAACAGCAGACCGCAGAGAGCAAAGAGTGAATCTTTTAAGAAGATGAAGACAAAAAAAAATAACCTAATTTGATATATCAGAACAAAATTCTCAGTCAAACTCTGCAGATACTGAAAGTTTTCTACTTGAGCAACAGAGAAAAATCGAAGTGGGAAACCCAATTTGGTTCAACATCAAAATTAATACATCCATTAATAGATAATTCAAAGAGTATTAAACTTCAAGCGACAGAAAGAACCTTGATCATCTCTTCGTGAATCCCGACGTGAGCATAGGAATGAAAATAGGCAACATCGAAGTCGGTACAAGGAGGCGGAGGAGACTCTTGTGACTTGAGCTGGTCGGAAACCCTAAGGCCATTGGGGAGACCGTCTTTAGGGTCACGAGCTCCGCCGCGACTGCGCCTCTTGGCTCGGCCAAAAGAGCTGAGACCGGGGACTTGCCTCTCTTCCCATTCAAGCTCGCGGTGATGGTCGCCGTGGAAACCGTTGCCGCAATCGCCGCCAGATTGCATATTTAAGTTGAACCCAGAGAAACACCAGAGAGACCTTCTCTGACGCTTGACGACGACTGTTGTTGTAGACAAAGGAGCCTCCTTTTTTTTTCTTTTTAATAAAATCCTCTAAAGCGTTTCTCTTTAAATACAGTAAATAATAGTTTGTTGGCATTTAACCCTTTTTCTGGTCCTTTCATTGGCTTTACAAATTTTAAGGGTTTATATGTAAATTATAAAAGATCCCTTCTTTTTTATTTTTACCATGATTTAGGTTTGAGAGAGAAACTAGATGACAAAAGAAGGAGAGAAAATGATGGCAAGTTTAAGTCACTCATGTTGACATCCATACAGGAACATCATCTAAGCAAGGGATTTGTCATTGTGAAGTCCCTAGTTGCATACTTGCATGACATTATTGCACAAAGAAAAGAAGAAGCAAAGGGTTCAAAGGACTTTTTATTTAGCAGTTTTTAGCCTAAAAAAAGGTTCGAAAATTTTAAAGCTCATTCGTTAAGAAAATGGTCAAAATTACACATGATACTGTGAAAAAAAGCGCTATTAATGGATTCAAAACTTGCTAAAGAAACTCTTAAGACAAAAAAAGAGAGAAATAAGATTAAAATTACTTTACGGTTGAATTAAGAAAATGGAAGTTAGAAGAGTAAGCTAGTGTTAAGAGTTTATATGCATCACTTTGCTAGTGTTACAACATAAGCCATGAGAAGAAATGTTAGAAGACAAAGGTATACTTTATCATTTCAAACTTCAAAATCAGAACCTTTGTCATTTCAAATTGAAAGATGAGAGAGAGAGAGAGACCAGGCTCGACTTTTTCCATGGATACCATGTTTTGTTTGACTCACGTCTGTTTTTCGGACAGTACTATTACTATATACTAATAGATTTGTCGATTTAATTATTTTGGTTTTACCGCTTTGTCAGTATAGTTTTTTATTTTCTTCTTTTGTGTGCAAATTGTCAGTATAGTGTATAATCTTTATTCGTAAACATACATACATAGCTATAGTAAAAGTTATGATCGAAAAGTGTATTTATCCCTCATTAAGTGTACGTGATAGGTAGGGTAGATTGAACACAAATAAAATCTAGTGGGCTTGGGTTAAGAACATGAAGCCCAATAGTCGGAATTTCAAAGACGAAACAAAGTTGAAAAAAATACGATCGATTTTTGAAATAGAGAGAGAAAGAGAGTTTGTTTCATCAAAAAGGCAAGAAATTTTCTGGTTGCAAAGACGGATTATCCTCGATTTGCAGCACACAAATTTTCAATTCTCGCGCGAAGACGATCGGGCCAATTGGGTAATCGCGCGGATATGCAACGAGACGAATTCGACGTCAAAAATCGAAGAGACAATTCGCAGATCAAACCAAAGCTGAAGGTTTCTCTCAAAGACACACAGAGAGAGGCCCGTCTAGTGTGTAGTTATTTGGGATGGGCAGGCTTTTGGTGATGATGACGGCATCCGCGGCTGTTGTGGCTTGTACGGTGGCGACGGTGATGGTGAGAAGGAGGATGAGACGGCGGATGAAGTGGAGGAGAGTGGTGGGGATACTGAAGGATTTGGAGGAATCGTGCGAGACGCCCTTGGGAAGGTTGAAGCAGATGGTGGATGCTGTAGCTGTGGAGATGCAAGCTGGTTTGGTCTCTGAAGGAGGGTCTAAGCTCAAAATGCTCCTCACTTTCGTCGACGATCTTCCCAATGGGTGAGATACTCTTTTACATATCCCAATGCTTCTTGATTAGAGTTCTTGTAAGACATTCCTTTTGTGTTTTTATGAGACTTTGTGACGTGAATATAGAGCTTATATAACGCGAATATCGTTAGTTTTGTGGAAAGTGAAAGGTTTTTGTTGCATTGATTGTCACAACGCAATGTAATGTGTGAACTCATTCTTATCTCAGGAGGGAGAGAGGGACTTATTACGCACTTCATCTTGGAGGCTCTTACTTCAGGATAATAAGGGTTTATTTGGGTGGCCAAAGATCATCTCTTCAAGTTCAAGATGTTGAACGACATTGCATACCGACATCTTTGTTGAATAGCACCAGCGAGGTGTCAATGCCTTTCCCCAACGTTGTTCTATTCCAAGCTACCGACAGAGCAAATGCTAATATGATACTTGTTTATTTGGGTTTGCAGGTTCTCTTCGACTTTCTGGCATCATCTTTGCAGAGGTTTATTGAAAAAGAAGGACAGGAGTCCATTTCGTCACCAGATGTAAAACGGGAACTTGCGTTTACTTTTTCTTTCCCAGTCAAGCAGACGTCTCTCTCTTCAGGAGTTCTCATCAAATGGACCAAAGGTTTTGCAATTAGTGAAATGGTTAGTTCAGATTTTCTGCAACCTTTTACCTGTCTGCCTTACGAATACTTAATTCTAAGGCTTCATTATATCATCTCAACCTGTGATGGAAATTAGAATAACTGTTGGATAAATCAAAAGTATAACCATCAGTTTTTGTGTATTATAATTTGCTGACGTATAATGTGACCCATCTTGTAGCATTTGGATATTAGTTTGGGGAAATGTAATGACCAATGCTGCGTCAAGCGTACGCACATCGAACGTTAACCATTTTTCTTATGTTCTTGACACATTGATCCTATTACTTTAGGCTGGGGAAGACATTGCTGAATGTCTACAAGGAGCGTTAAACAGGAGAGGGCTAGATATCCACGTTGCAGCTCTTGTAAGTGCTTTGTTACTGCAACAGAATCATATCCTTGGGGAACTTCTCCTTCATCGATTACGACTCCTTTAAAATTTCTCCTTTTAGTTTCGTATTCTGTTAACAGAAGAAGCATGGCGGTTGGTTCTGATATTAGTTTCATTGTTTGAGCAGGTGAATGATACAGTTGGGGCCCTATCCTTTGGACATTATCATGACGCAGATACAATTGCCGCTGTTGTCTTTGGAACAGGTAGTAATGCCTGTTACCTTGAACGAACTGATGCCATAATCAAGTGTCAGAATCCGCGCACAACTTCTGGAAGCATGGTACTCATCCAAAAAACCTGCCATCAACGTTGTAGAGTTTAATATAAAATATTTTCTTCTAATGCGTCGCTCTTGTTAGGTGGTCAACATGGAGTGGGGAAACTTTTGGTCATCTCGTTTGCCAAGAACTTCATATGACATTGAATTGGATGCAGAGAGTTTAAATTCAAATGACATGGTAACTTTTTGTTAACTTCTCTTTTTTCAAGGTTTATTATCAGGTAATTAGTGAGCAGTGAAGATCAATTGGTGGGTGTTTTTATTTAGGGATTTGAGAAGATGATAGGAGGGATGTATCTGGGTGACATTGTCCGCAGAGTAATTCTTCGTATGTCGCAGGAGTCGGACATCTTTGGACCCATCTCATCCGTCTTATCGACGCCTTTCATTCTAAGGCATGTTTCCTTTTGTGTCTTCTTCTGTATCTTTTTCACTTAAAAACAAAACTGCCAATCAGTGCTTAAAATCTCAGGTAATAGCAGCTAATAGTACTTTTCCGAGTTTATCTATACATGTCTAAATCAAATCTTTACAGAACAAATTCAGTCTCAGCAATGCACGAAGATGACACACCCGAGTTGCATGAAGTAGCAAGAATCTTGAAACATTTAGGGGTAAAGTTTTGCTCTGTTCCACAATCACCAAAGGCAAATGAATGATAATACCTCCAAACCCATGGACTTAATGAAAAAGGCTTTGACCTCGCTGGTTTATAACAACAGGTATCGAAGGTACCATTGAAGGTGAGGAAACTTGTAGTGAAGATATGCGATGTAGTGACACGCAGAGCGGCTAGGCTTGCAGCAGCAGGAATAGCCGGAATATTGAAGAAGGTAGGGAGAGACGGGAGCGGTGTAGAAGGAGGAAGAAGGAAAAGCGATAAGCAGATAATGAGAAGAACGGTGGTGGCAGTAGAAGGAGGTCTCTATTCGAATTACAAGATGTTTAGAGAATACATGGACGAAGCATTGAGAGACATCTTGGGTGACGACGTGGCTCAACACGTAGTGATCAAGGCCATGGAAGATGGCTCAAGCATCGGCTCTGCATTATTAGTGGCTTCATCCCATAGTATTCGAACCATATCGTCCAAATGAATAGTTGTGCAGATTGATTCTGTATAGTCAATTGTTTCAGACGTTTGTAGCTACAGGTAAATATTCTTTGTTTCCTCTGCCCATAATCATATGAGTAAATTACGATTAATCAGAAAAGAAAAAATTGACTTGAAATATGCAAGGGAAGGGATATAATGTCTTCAGGGAAGAAGGTAGAAACAACGAATTGAAATCTTGTTCAGTACACGCAAAATCCGGAAAAAGGAAAAAATTTCTAAGTAAAATAACGATACAGGAGGTACGAAAAACGGAAACTGCTGTTTCAGAGGGGATTATATTGTTGCAGCGCGGAAAAGAAGCTAAGAGCCGGAGAGTGCTGAAAATGCGGACAAAAACCACACACACTAAAGACAAGACATGAAAGAGAAGCTTGAGCTTTGGTTTACTCATCGCCTTGGCCCTCATCCTTCACTAGTTTGATCATGTCGTCGATTCGCAGAATCGTAATGGCTGCCTCTGTTGCAAACTGGTCAAAAAACAAAGCTCCCCTTTAGATTTTATAAAAATATACTTGAGGTGAGAAATTAAGGCAAATGCTTCACCTGGATAATTTTCACTTTGCTCATCGCTGGTTCGATCACTCCAGCTTCCAAATTGTTACGGATGGTTCCGTTAACAAGGTCAAGTCCCATGCTGCATTAGCGTTTTCCCAACATAGAGCCAATGAGAAAATATTACTTTCAAGCGAGAACTCGAGGGGATAAAGACGCAAACATCAATATTGCTTATTACCTTGAGTAGTGCTTCTTATCAGCCTTGGTTTGTGCCGTGTGGTGGTATGCTCTTAGTTTAGCAACCAACTCGGTTGCATCCTTGGCAGCGTTTACTGCAAGCACCTGTGAATAGGATGATAATCGTTGGGTACAGACCAAAACAAAAGACCAGTCTATTTTTTTGTATATTGATGAAATAGAATTGTAGGTCGCACACCTTTGGTATAATCAATAGCGCATCTGCAAATTCAGCAATCGCCAATTGTTCGCGAGAGCCCAAGGTTGTAGCAAGGTGCTCTAGATACACAGACAATGCTGATTCAACAGCACCTCCACCCGCAACCACCTGTTTGACAAGAGGCAGATTGTTGCGTTAAACCAGAAATGTGATAATCATTACCAAATATAAGGACTGTCTCTAACAGGCAGCAAAAGGATATTACCGTGTTAGACTCGAGGGTCCTCTTGACAATACATAAAGCATCGTGCAGTGCTCTCTCCATCTCATCAAGCATGTAGTCATTTGCACCTCTCAAGATCAAGGAGACCTAACAGACAAAAGAACTTATGAAGTCATGACAAAGCTAAAGACTAAACTCTGATGACTTTTAGACAGCTTTTGGGATAACTTCATAAAAATATACGATTGATTTTGGGTGATATAGTAGTGTCAACAATTAAGCATGATCTCAAGCTAATAGCATATGGCATACCGCACTGCTCGTTTTGGTTCCCTTTATCAATACGACATCGTCATCTGCGATTCTCTCCTCCACTACTTCGTCGGCAGATCCAAGGTGTGCTGGATCGAATGTTTCTTCGCCCTCCATGTCAGCAAAAGTGGTTACCTAAAAACAAAGAATAAGAATATTTGTTAAAAACTTCCAGTTTCACAATCACATTCTAGTTTTTGTAACTTGGTTCTAATGCTTTTAATATTGAAAAGTATAGCTGAGGAAGCACCAGGGTGGCTCCTGTTGCCTTGGCAACATGGCGCATGTCTTCTTTGCGGACACGCCTAACAGCAATAGCTCCTGCCTCTACAAAGTACTGAAATAAAAGCAAACCGTATGAAAAATCTGGGGATTTCAATAACTTCGATGAATAAAACATAAAGGCAAGTAATACTCGTATACTTCAAAGTTAGAGTAATGCGTAAGGGTTAAGAGAAAACTATTGGTCTTCAATCTTACTTTAAGTGCCATGTCGTCAATTCCCTTCGTGGTCAGAATAACATTGGCCCCAGCTTTAAGGAGTTTCTCTATCCGCTCTTTTGTCATGTCAGCTTCTCTGTGAAACAAATATTCAGCAACATATTAAACAAAAAAACTCTCTACGGAAGATGGAATGGATGTCATAAGCAGTACAAGCGTACAATAGAGCTGGATATCTTAAGCTTTCTCTATCCCGTACACCCCGTAAGGATCAAGAGTCCAAACCGATTGCATTTGTAGAAAGAAAAAAATGAAGTACTCTGAATCCAAGGAATTCAAGGAAAATAACCTTTGACGGATTTTTTCAAGTTCTCGTGGATCGTTAACAACAACTTGGACACCCAGCTGCATTTTTGTCTTCTGAAGGTTGAAGTCGAGGCAAGCAATCTTCGCTGGAGACACTCGTAATGGCATCCCTTGGGCAGCACGGCCAGTGTTGAGTGCATATCCATTCAACAAATAGCTGTCTCTTGCACTTTGTCCATGTGCTTTCAGAATATTAATCCCCTACAATGCAGTAAGAAAAAGAGTTTAAGCATAAAAATATCATCCTCAGTACAGATTCTATGTTTAAAACTTTGACAGAGGCGCATAGACAGACCTTGATAGGGTATTTAATCTCCCCTCGCTGATTTGTCATTTTAACTGATAGAACGGCATCCACAACCTTGAAGAAAAATGTGATTATAACAGTTCAGCAAACATAAACAACACATTTTATAACACTAATGGTTTAATAACAAAGCATGCAGATCAATGTGATTGACAAGGAATGAGAACTGGAAGCATACCAAATTGGCAAAGAAGTCGCTGTCACCAGATATCAGTTTGGAGGACATGCTGGTTTTCGCACAGTTTATCAATGGAACTTTCCCAAGCTTTTCGACCTATAGAAAAGCAATAGAAGTAGTTAATGAAAGGGGTAGAGACATGCACTATAGAGAAAACTTATCCAATTACGCATACAATAAAACATGTATAAAAGTTGCACACAGATTAAAGTTACCTCACATGCTGTATACTCATCCAGAAAGAATACCAGAGGCGAAAATATAAAGCATAAAAAAAGGACCAACCTTGGTGACCAACTTCTCTTCTATGTATTTGCAAGCTTCTCTCATCGCTAGCTGTAAACAGTAACAAAGATTATGAACACACTGAAAAAAACTTCTGAGATCATAGCATAAGAAACCAAAGTCGCAGCCTACCCTGTATCCACTGATAATTGATGTTGGATGTATTTTGTTCCTGACCAAATCATTTGCCCTCTGCAAATACATGCATAAGACCATTAATCATCAAGCAGTTACCATATAACAAATCTTCACAACTCTAGAAAAAACAAAACCATCGACAACAAGAATAATAAAAAAAAAAAAAAACCTTAAGCAACTCAGCAGCTACAATAACAACAGATGTAGTCCCATCACCAACTTCCCTATCCTGGAGTTCAGCTAACTCCACGAGAACCTGTCACAACAAACAGATACCAGTTTAACTAAAAAATTCATATAACACACAACACACGTACATATATGATAAGTATGTAATCAATTTACCTTAGCAGCAGGGTGTTCGACCTCCAACATCCTAAGAATGGTAGCACCGTCGTTCGTAATAGTCACATCACCAATATCATCGACCAACATCTGAAAATACAACAGCCGTATTTATAATAAAATCTAGAATGTGGCGCCGAGATACATACTCGTCTAAAGAAGCAGAAAAAAAACCAATATATAAATCTCAAAGCAGTCGAATCACACACCTTGTCGAGTCCGACGGGACCAAGCGAGGTTTTAACAATATTTGAAATAGCTTGACAAGACATCACTGCAAATAAGAGTCATCCAATACAAGTTACATACCAGAAAACGTAAAGAATAATAATAATCATAAAAAAAAACCCTAGAGATCGAGGACACAAAATTTCCGATGAGAACAAAAAGTGTGCGAACAGATTTAGTATCAGCAGAAATGGGAAAATGAAATTAGATGAAATGAAAGAAGAGAAAGCGAGGGAGAGAGGAAGAGTACCGTTCTGAGTACGAACATCTTGTCCGGATTGCCTATCGCCGGAAATATCCGGATTTTGAGCAGAGATCGACATATCCGGTTATTTGATTGAACACGGTGGAGAAGTAAAGCGCCTTAGATCAGAGATCTGAGCTCGCGAGAGAAGTGAAGTGTGAGACTGTTAGCCTTTTATAAACAAAACCTTCACAATGTAAAAATGCTTCTCTGAGATGGGACACTGAGACTCCGGCGGGTTTTTATTAACTTTCAAGGTTTCTGGGATGTGCGGCCAGGGTATGAGAGAAACGGTGTCGCTTTACTAATTGGGCTGAAAGGAGGCCCATTTCTATAATAAATCAAAATACCAGCTTGGGCTTTAAGGATTTAAGTTCAGGGCTCATTTTCTATTTTAGATCAAAGTACCATGGGCTTCGAGGATTTCTGTTCAGATACTTTTTTTTTTTTTTACTCAGGTCCCATTTACTTTGTTTGAAGTTTGAACTTCCACTACTTGAAACAAACGGTTCCTCATCTGCTTTGTATGGAAGAGATATTGGTTTTGATTGCGAGCAGCAAGATTTTGACGGTAATAAAGAAGGGTTTTTGATTGCTAATAATTGGCTCGAATTGACATTACAAAGTAAAAGAAACATGATCTTTGAATGCAGCGATTCTTGCTTCTGGAAAATCATACTATGGCTGATCCAGTTACAGGGGATTTTTAAGAATCATGCGTTTAAAGGTTTGTAGAGCTTCTCAACCATCTTCCTGTACTCTGTACAGCAGCAAACCAAAAACAGAAATAAGAAGAACATTCATTATTGATAAAGAAAAATGGAGAAAACCGGAGATGTGTCATCTGATTACTATTACTGCAAATTACCATCTTGGTTGCTCCAAAGCTGAGCTGCTTGGTTGTTCAATGGCGAGCTGATGTTCGGTTCTGATCAACCAACACAATAAACAAAACACGGAAAATCAGATATTGGATACTAAACCAACAGAGAGTCACAAGAAAACTCGATGGTTGGCTATATCAGTCATAGGTGTTACCCCCGAGAAGGCTTTGAATCGAGAGTAATATCGTCCTCACATCGTAAGCGGATGACCATTTATCCTGCATAGAATGTGAAAACAGATTTTGTTCAAGTACTACTGCCTCTTTGATATACGGTAGGAGCAAAATGAGTGTTTTGTACCTGAAGAATGTCCAAGCAGATATTGCCATAAAGATCCACATTGGGATGGAAGCAGCAAGTCTCGAACTTGACTTTGGGAGGTTTGAAAGGATAATCATTCGAGAAAGCGAGTGAGAGTCTGTACTCAGTTCCTTGGAACACAGTATCTTTGCTTCCTGTGATTGTTCCTTTCCAGCAAAATATGTTGTCTTCCTCTGGGAAAGCCGATATCCCCGGATCACCTCCCATCTGAAACACATCGAACCAAAAGACCATACATATATAAGTGTTCCACTTTGTATCAATAACTTCAGTTTTGATTCTTTGCATAGAAAAGATAAAGGAAAGGAAAGATCGCTTACCATTAAACCCATGAGTTCAGATTGCAGCCTGCATTTTAAGGATGAACAATGGATTAGCGAACTCACGAATCTGCCTAACTAAGAAAAAATGAATCGAAGCAGCACTGAGATCTGATCGAACAATGTGATACGTATACAGTTAAATGCATCGTTTTTCCTTAGAGGAATTCTAGCAAACAGTTGGTAGACAAGAAGAGAGAAACAGAAAAATTCAGAAGGGAACAAGAGAAGTCGCAATCAACTTTTTGGATCCATCGTCTATCTAAACATAAATTAGAAGAATATAAGTCCACAAGAAATGGATATGAGTGGAGCTAATCTAAATCCAATCTACCTAAAGAAACATGAAACCTATAAACAAAGGAAAATCAAAAGCCATGAGAGGCTAAAGAAGACTGGAATAAATTCCCTTTAATTGGAGAGGCAATATTCTAAGATCGGAAAAGGATAGAAAATAAATAACCTTTTGAGAACGGACTGGCTATCGACAGTCTTAGTCGGAGGAGCAGGCTGTTTCGATCCGGTGGCTGCCGGCGTTGTCTCCGCCGGAGTATTTCCTTGGTACCCATTCACCGCCGCCATCTTATAATTGACAGACCAACAACACGACAGTCGAAATTTGTGAAATTGAAATGCTTTCTCGCTCGAGCAGAAACAGATTCACGAACGTTCAGAGTAGAAGAAGAAGAAGAAGAGAGAGATGAGAGAGAGCGTTCTACTTCTCTTTCCTCCGGAGAAGAGAGCGAGACGTGCGTCTGGGTTATAAAACGTGTGCGACGCAAGAAACGACGTCGCTGCAATATCAATATTAAGGTCCCAATAACCTCAATTTTTTTTTCTTTTTTTTCAGATATTTAGAAGAAAAGCGCCTCTTCCATACATTTGAAATGTAATTCACCTACTTATGTAACGGCTATTTGCTCTCTCCAATTATCGAATTTGTTTGCAAAAGACATGGAAGAGAGAGCTTTTATTTCTTTTCTAAATGTATATCCAGAAAAAAGTGAAGTGTATATGTGTTGATTGTTGTTGAAAAGAATGTGATGTGAATCTTTTAAGTTGATAAGAAGAATAGTTTGAACTAGATGATGTGATCATGTTTTTTAAGATCGATGATCCTCATAAAGCATTTTACATCACAGAAGGCCAAAACATATACGTTATGTTTCTTTTATGATATTTGTCCTTTCGCTATGGGAACTACAGGAGGAAAGAAGTGTCGGGAGCAAAGGACAAATCAACATCTTGATACATTGAAAAGGACATAACAGGATCTTTATAACCAATGTCAAAGCTAAACAGGGACACATACATTTCTATAGATACATGATAACTTCCCTAACTTTTTGACCTATTGAGAAACATCAAACTAAGAAGCCATCAAAGGTGACTACCGACGATAAGGGAGGGAGATGTACATACCCATCAACACTGGGGCTTAATGACTCGAGACACTCTTTCGAAGAAGACAGGACTCATACTTGTGCTAAACTTTATAACATCTCTCATCCATTTTGGCGCCACTCTTTCGAATGTCCCCAACGATACAACCTTGTAAAGCAGCTCAGATTCTTCACCACTTGAGTTATTTATCAAAGTTAAGCTGAATGATAGTCCTGCCATGGTCAAAAGTCAAGGAGAAAGATTCAAAATCGGTGCTTTCCTGGTGGCTGACAATCTAAATTCTGTTGGATATTCCATCTTTCAAATAAAAGTAGATGACAAAACAATCCCGGAGAAACATACGGTGTACAGTGACAACTTTATGCCAAGAGAAATTACCACTTGATGGATGCGAGGCTACAATGCAGGCCCGTTCGCCTTCATTACTAGTTGATAATTTCATTCCTAGCAAGTGTTCGCCAAGAGCTTGAAATGGACAACCAGCAGAATCAGTTGATCCATCGTAGGTTGTTTTACAGCATTGTGGTTGAGAAACCAAGAGAGTTTCCTTGAAACGAAAACAATAAAAAGTATTAGTAAGCAAAAAGTTGACGACTCCGCTGGGTGTGTGAAGAGAGATGCTCAACATCCAGCTTAGAACTGAAACGATGCAAATCGATTTTTCTGTACCGTTGTTGATTTATGGCGTATGCTAGTGTGAGGTGATACCATGTCCGTTTCTACCATATCCTCTGACTGTCTGCTACGTTTTCTCATACTCCTCGTTGTAACTTGAGCAGACTCGGAAGTCTTTTGTTGTTGTTTTCTTCCACTTTGATCTTTGTACTTGTGAGGAATCCCCTCTTGAATCAGCTCTTTTAGATTGTCAACTTCTTTGGAAAGTGCCTCGTCTGTAAAAAAAAATTCCAACCAATTAGTAAAAGGACAAAGCAACAGAAAACAAGAAAGGCGCGGAGAACACTCTCCTATAGCCAGTCCATTATTCCTATAATATCTATCATCGATCACCTCCTACTGAAAGGCCGTAACATATCCAATGACACGCAAGTATAGGAGCAACAAATCATAAAAGAAGTTAGGATCTTACTCTTTCGTTCTTCTTCCACAAGACACTTTTGAGTAACCAGACGCTCCTCGTCCCTGGTAGATCTGTGAACCAAAGGCAGCTTACGGTTTCACATTGACAAGACTCCATAAGCATGTCAAGGGAGAATTAACACAGTGATATAGGGTACATGCCTGATTGAAGTTATCTCACTCCTCAAATTCTCAACGATCCCCTTCAAATTCTCGTTTTCACTTCTCAAATGCTGCGTCAATGCCTCTGAGGCTGCAAAAGCAAGAGAGAGAAAGAACAGAGACTTCAAGAACTTGCAAAAAGTCTCCAATTTTGCAGGCAAATAACAAAAAAGAAACCCAATTGTTGTGTAATTTCCCAAATTGTAACAATTCCAAGTGTTTACAGTTGATTCGAGCAGTTTAAGGATTCAGCCGCAGTAGTAGTTTACTAGTGTCAAACCAAAAGGCGCATTTTGCAATTTGCAATCTAACCTAACGACAGAGAAGGTAGTAGCGATCTGATGAGACTGAACTTGAAGCACGGAGCAAAAGGAAGAGCTCAGCCTCAAATATGGAATCCTCCGAAAATAATAGATCGAAATTTGGTACCTGAAACAAAGTTTAGGAACTTCTCTTCTTGTTCCCTATTAACGTCATCCAATTCGGAAAACTTCTTCTTCTGGGGAAAAACAAAGACATTGAAATGAGAGCTGTTAAATCGAAATCCAGAAACGCAAAATTCACAACAGAGAAAAATCCCAGAAATGAAACGGAAAATGTTGCTTGGGAAAACCTTGAGTTTGGTGTATTTGTCGTAGAGCTTGGCGTAGAGAGCTTCCATCTGCAATTGAAGAATCAAAAATAATTGGGGATACGCGATTCGAAGAAGACGAAGCAAAATCGAAGGATTCAAACAGAGAATAAAAACCCTAACTTGAACCAACAAGTAGTTATTACTACCAATCGGGATTTTTTATTGGTTATTAGTATTTCTTTATTTTTTGGCTCCTTTTTTTTGTCGATTTTGGCTCACTTTAATATCCAGTCACTTAATTTTGACCCAATTTTGTAATATTATTATTTTCGACTGAATTTTAAGAAGTGAGGTGCATCTGACTGCTCCATACAGATTCAACCGAATATTTTTCTTAAAAACTAAGTCAGATGATCTCTTTGGATGTTGCATTAGACTGCACTAAAAAAACATTGATTTTTACTTATACTATAAGAATCAGTTAGAATAGCAGATGAACAATACCTTTTATAACTCTCTGTTTTGGTAGTACATTTACTCAGTTTCTGGGATTCTGAAATGAACAACCGGTAGGTCCAATTGTTGAGTAACTGATTGGGAATAGCAGATGAATCAGTTGCTTATACCTTTTAATCAGTTAGACTGCATCCAATTTCTGAATTGATCCACTAAAATGATCCACTTAAGGTCCAGCAACTCCATTAGACATGTTTTGGCTGTTGACATGCTCCTCCTTATGATTTGCCAACAGCCTAAACATGTCTAATGGAATTTGCTGGACCTTAAGTGAATCATCTTAGTGGACCAATTCAATAATTGGATCAAACTCAACGATTCACTTTCTCATGCCCATTTACTTGGTAGTTTTTTTTTTTTTTCTGTCAAAATTTAATGCATAATGATAGAAATGATTTGGTCGCACTCACACGCTCCTATAATCAATGAGAGTTGTAACATTAGTTAGTTAGTTCGTAAAACTTTCAACATAACAAACAGCGCATGATCAATTTTTTTTTTTAACGAGATAGTCTCCTGTTTCATCTACCCTAGATGGCAATAAATGATCACCGTTGAATCTCAAATTTGATGGACTCATTAGTGCAAGTTTATATTTCAAAAAACTGTTAGTATATGTGGAAGTATGTCTACTGTGTAACATGGTAAGATGACACGCAAGAACCGATTTATTTCACTTTTCATATTTGTGAAGATGAATATTCGTAAAGGAGTCAAATTTTTAAATTATATTTTATCAATTTCGAGTAATATTTACTTATTCGTGACAGATTGTCCACGCAGACGCAGGAGGTGAATGGTTTAACTTCGTACATAATAAGTAATTTAAGTGTAATAAATTAGAAACTGTTGAAGGAAAGAAATTTGTGACCTAGACAAGCTACACGCAAGGTACGTAAAGTTGAAGGCACTGCGAGAGCTTACCTAACTTTTTGTTTTCGTTACCTCATAGAGTAATTAGCATTCTAAATGTAACCGTATGAATATAGATATGGATAAGCCGATAAAAGTGGTAATGAAAAGATGCTAATCCAAAACCAAAGTCATCCTGTTTAAAATAACTGTATATACCAAAGTAAATTTCGTTTGGTTTATTTCTCATGTTTATGCTTCTATATACAATAAGACCTATGAAAGTAGTATATATAAATAGGGTATATAGCAAAAAGAAAAAACTATTACATGTAGAAGCAAATATATAAACACAATTTTTGTATATGAAACAATCGAAGTTGTAATCCCTAGCGTGACTAGTCAAGTGTTTCTTATAACTTTACTATCTGTTGTTGGTGCATATGCAGATCTGTATGATATACGACCAGATGAGAAATTTCTAAGTTTACAGAACAAAATGTAAAATTTGAATATATTATGTAAATTAATGTTTTATAACATTATCGGAAATTAATACTACGAGAATTTTTACCTTTTTTGGGTCAAGTTGCGTTAAAACCATACTTCCAATAGTCTATATAATAAGCAAAGCATGTTTGATCCTTGATTAACGAATACCAATCTTGTTTCATCTACCTCTTCGTCACTTTGAGCAACAATGATCAACGTACTTCAAAACTGTTTCATTTTGATTCTCCTATGCCTTTTCTCACTCCTCTGTTTCTTTGTCTTCTTCTTCAAGAAACCAAAGGATGGCTCTGATTTGCCTCCGAGCCCTCCTTCTATGCCAGTCATTGGTCATCTTCACCTTCTTCTCTTTTCTCTATTCCACAAGTCCTTTCAGAAAATCTCATCGAAGTACGGACCTCTCCTCCATCTCCGCATCTTTAACGTCCCTATAGTCCTCGTCTCCGCTGCTTCAGTGGCTAACGAGATATTCAAGTCCCATGACGTGAACGTCTCGTCTCGAGGTCTCCCTCCGATCGACGAGTCCCTCTTTTTCGGATCTTCCGGTTTCTTCTCCGCTCCCCATGGAGATTACTGGAAGTTCATGAAGAAGCTCGTCGTCGCCAAGCTTCTTGGACCACAAGCAATCGAGCGGTCAAGAGCTGCCCGTGCAGAGGAGCTAGAGAGGTTTTACTTTGATCTGCTCGAGAAAGCCACTAAGAATGAGACTGTTGAGATCCGTACTGAAGCGATGAAGTTCACTAACAACAGCACCTGCAAGATGATAATTGGGAGGAGTTGTTGGGAGGATAACGGTGAAGGTGAGAGAGTCAGGGGATTGATTTCCGAATCGATCGCCTTGACGAAGAAGGTTTTATTTGCAACCTTGCTGCGCAAGCCACTTGAGAAGCTCGGAATCTCACTGTTCAGGAAGGAGATAATGGATATCTCCGGCAGATACGACGAGTTACTGGAGAGGTTTCTTGTGGAACACGAAGAGAAACTGGAGAACCATCATCATCATCAAGGTAAGGATTTGATGGACGTATTGTTAGAAGCTAAAGGGGACGAAAACGCGGAGTATAAGATCACAAGGGATCACATCAAGTCCTTGTTTGTGGTAATCAAAATCTTCCTCACATCACATATAGCTTGATTTTTCAATTAATTCCTCTGATTGAGAAACGTTTGAAACTTGCATGCAGGAGCTTTTCCTTGGAGGCACTGACACATCGAAGCAAACAATACAGTGGACAATGGCCGAAATCATTAACAACCCTAAAACTATTGAGAGATTAAGAGAAGAGATGGATTCCGTTGTAGGGAAGTCAAGGTTGATTCAAGAAACTGACCTACCAAACCTCCCTTACTTGCAAGCTGTAGTCAAAGAAGGGCTAAGATTGTATCCACCGGTACCTCTCTTTGGAAGGAGGCTCAAAGAAGGATGTAAGATGGGAGGGTTCTATGTCTCGGAGAAGACAACACTTGTAGTTAATGGTTATGCTATAATGAGAGATCCTAATGACTGGGAAGATCCTGACGAGTTTAAGCCAGAGAGGTTCCTAGCTTCTTCAAATACAACCGGGAAGGAGGACGAGATAAGAGAGCATGTACTAAAGTACTTTTCTTTCGGGAGCGGAAGAAGAGGATGTCCTGGATCAAATCTAGCTTATATTTTTCTAGGAACTGCAATTGGAACGATGGTTCAGTGCTTTGATTGGAGAATCAAAGGAGATAAGGTTAACATGGAAGAGACTCTTTCAGGAATGGTCTTGACAATGGCTCATCCCCTTAAGTGCACTCCTGTTCCTCGAATCTGTAGCTTCCCAGTTCGTCACTAAGCTCCTGTTACCTATATGACTAAAGTGTCCGCATGATTGTTAAAAGACTAGTAATGATTAAGGAAGCTTGTGTTAAGTTTCATGGTTCAGTCTGGTTGTGTACTGTTGAAAAGTTGAATATAATGAGAAGAGAGTGTGTTCCACTGTTTTCTCCATCTATTAAGATATGAAACGGTATCAGGACCAAGAAACTTGATCGTTTTACTTGGTCCACGGTTGGTTTGCTTTATCTCTTTTGTGTTCATCTCGAAATTTTAGGTCGTTTCCTTCTCCCACCCGATTACGTTTCATTGATTGGTTCGATTCTTCTATGTTTCTATCTAACTTATGGAGGCTGCCTTCTACCTTGAAACCAGCGAATTGTGAGCTCAACTCTCGTTCTTTCTCTGATCCTAGAAGTAATATAATATTTAAATTCTATTTTTATTGTCTTTCTATTCATTAAGAGGGATTGGTCTCTGAAATTTTTGGGTATTAATGCAAGTCAATTTCGAATATTTTTGATTTTTTATTAAAAGTTTTCACTTGTGATTTATAAATTAAGTATAAATTTTGATAATTTAACAAAAAGTTTGATTTAAAATATAAGTATCACCAGTTTTAAATTTTAAGTTTTTTTATTTATTTCTATACGTATATTTTAAGCAGATTCTATCATAAAAATGATTAAAATTGATAACCGTCAACATTAGAAAAACTAATTATTATTACCCACAACGTTTTAGATATGGGTGTGACTGTTGTTTTAAGTTTGAACGGCTTGAATTTGCAAACTTTTGTGAAAATGTACGGTATTGGTCCCACATTTATCTCTTGGTGTCGCAAGGAACTTTGTAATTAGACCTCATGTTTTCAATAAACAAGTACATTTTCTTGTGCTATATAGAAACAGTCTTATCACTTTGAGTCTTTGAGAAAGAATGGCAACAATGATCATGGTTGGCTTCCAAACCTGCTTCATCTTCATCATCCTCTACTTCTTCTCATTCCTCTGTTACTATCTCTTTTTTAAGAAACCAAGCGGCTCAAGAAGTGGCTTTGATGATCTGCCTCCCAGCCCTCCTTCTCTCCCATTCATTGGTCATCTTCACCTTCTCCTCTCTACTCCGACCCACAAGTCTCTTCAGAAACTCTCATCCAAGTATGGACCTCTCCTCCATCTCCGCGTCTTCAACATTCCCATGGTCCTCGTCTCCTCCGCCTCCGTGGCTTACGAGATCTTTAGGGCGCACGACGCCAACATCTCGTCTCGTGGCCCCCCTCCCATCGAGGATTCTCTTTTTGCCGGATCTTCAAGCTTCATCTCCTCTCCTTATGGAGATCACTGGAAGTTCATGAAGAAGCTTCTCGTCACAAAGCTGCTGGGAGCACAGGCACTCGAGCGGTCAAGGGGCGTTCGTGCAGATGAGCTAGAGCGTTTTTATGCAACCCTGCTCGATAAAGCGAGGAAGATAGAGAGTGTTGAGATCATTAAAGAAGCAATAAAGCTCAGTAACAACAGCATCTGCAAGATGATCATGGGGAGGAGTTGTTCAGAGGAGAACGGTGAGGCGGAGAGAGTCAGAAGTTTGGCTAGCGAATCTCTTGCCTTGGGCAAGAAGATTGTATTGGGATCCGTGTTGCGGCCACCGTTTAAGAATCTTGTAATGTTACTCATTAAAAAGGAAATGATGGGTGTTTCCAACAGATTCGATGAGCTGCTCGAAAGGTTTCTTGTGGAGCACGAAAAGAAACAGGATGGGCATCAAGGAACAGAATTGATGGACGCGTTGTTGGCAGCTTATGGAGACGATAAGGCAGAATACAAGATCACTCGGAAACATATCAAAACGCTGTTCGCGGTAGGTGTTTCTCGCATATCGATCATGTGGTTCCATTGAGAATATAAAAATCCGTTGTCCCTAAGAAACGCCCGTTTTTGCAACTTGCAGGATCTTTTATTTGCAGGCACAGACTCCTCGGCGCAAGCAACACAGTGGGCAATGGCGGAGATTTTTAGCAATCCAAACACTCTCGAGAGATTGAGAGAAGAAATCGATTCTGTTGTAGGGAAAACAAGACTGATTCATGAAACAGATCTACCAAATCTGCCCTATCTGCAAGCAGTGGTTAAGGAAGTGCTAAGACTCCACTCGCCGGGAACTGTCTTTGGAAGGATTTCTCAAAAAGGGTTTAAGATTGGAGAGTTTTACGTACCAGAGGAGACATCATTTGCTATCAATGTTTATGCTATAATGAGAGATCCTGATTACTGGAAAGATCCTGATGAGTTTAAGCCAGAGAGGTTTCTTCAGGATCCTTCAAGAACAGTGGAGAAGGAGGATACAAGAGAGCAAGAACTCAAGTATATTCCTTTTGGAGGAGGAAGGAGAGGCTGTCCTGGAGCAAATCTAGCTTATGTTTTTCTAGGAACTGCAGTTGGGATGATGGTGCAGGGATTCGACTGGAGAGTCAAAGGAGGTGATAAAATTAGCATGGAAGAGGCTGTTCTAGGACTGAGTTTGACCATGGCTCATCCTCCTAAGTTCATTCCTGTTGCTCGAACCGCAAGCCCTTTAACTTCGAATCGCAGTTTGTGAGTCTCCACTTATTGATTAAGTGGTCCGTATTGTTGAAGTAATAAGGAAGCTTAGTATTTTATTATGTTTCTGTGCGTCCAAGTCTTCCACTTAAGTTGTATCTTTGGTTTAGTTTGGTTTATTGTGTGAAACCGTTGATAATTGTGTATTGTTTTCGGTTTAAGTGGTGCTATGTTTCCTGGTCTAGTGTGGTTTAATTTATTTTGGTTTACTTCTGTACTGTTTAAAAGTTGAATAAAAGTGTTGTTTGTTCCCCACTCTTAGTTGGACAACAAACAAGTTTAAGAGACAAGACAAGAAATAAAATAAAAAAGCTAAAAGTAAAGGACGTAAAGCATTTGATTGGCTCAAAATCCAGTCATGTCCTTTATTGATAGAAGGTTGAATTGAACTATATTGGTCCCACAGTATTCAGAATTAACAAATGTTTTCTAAATGTAATATAGAGAGAGCATGACCGATTCTTGATCTCAGAGTCTTTGTCTCATTTTTCCTCTTTCAATTTGAGCAAAAAATGGCAACAATCATCGTTGACTTTCAGAACAGCTTCATCTTTGTCCTCATCTGCTTCTTCTCACTACTCTGTTACTCTCTCTTCTTCAGGAAACCAACGGTCTTACGTGTTGACTTTGATTTGCCTCCAAGTCCTCCTTCTCTACCCATCATCGGCCATCTTCACCTTCTTCTCTCTGTTCTCATCCACAAATCTTTACAGACACTCTCCTCCAAATATGGATCTATTCTCTATCTCCGCATCTTCAGTTTCCCCATAGTTATTGTCTCCTCAGCCTCAGTTGCTTATGAGATCTTTAGGGCACACGACGTTAACATCTCCTCTCGCGGCTTCCCTCCGACCGATGATTCCCTTTTCGTCGGATCTTTCAGCTTCATCTCTGCTCCCTATGGAGATTACTGGAAGCTCATGAAGAAGCTTCTCGTCACCAACATGCTAGGACATCAGGCGCTCGAGCGGTCACGAAGAGTCCGTGCGGATGAGCTAGATCGGTTTTACAAGAACCTGTTCGATAAGGCGATGAAGAAGGAGAGCGTGGAGATCTGTGAGGAAGCGTTAGAGCTCACTAACAACAGCATCTGCAAGTTGATCATGGGGAGGTGTTGTTCAGTGGAGAAGGGTGCCCTGGAAAGATTCAAGGATTTGGCTAAAGAGTTAGATGTTTTGACGAAGAAGATGCTGTTGGCAAACATGTTGCCCGCGCGGGTTAAGAAGCTTGTTGTCTCACTGTTTAAAAAGGAAGTGATGGTTTTTTCCAACAGCTTCGATGAGCTGCTCGAAATGATTCTTGTGGAACACGAAGAAAAGCAGGACGAGCTTCATCAAGGGACGGACTTGATGGACGTCTTGTTGGCAGCTTATGGAGGCGAAAATGCAGACCATAAGTTCACTAGGAACCATATCAAGTCGTTTCTCGCGGTAAATATTGTCTCCCATCAGGTGGTTTCATTGAGAACCAAAACTGTCCTGCTTAAGATAATGGTTTGCAAGTGCAGGATCTTTTATTTGCAGGCACTACCACCTCGGTGGAAACAATACAGTGGACAATGGCAGAGATCTTGAACAACCCCAAGACTCTTGAAAGACTAAGAGGAGAGATCGATTCTGTGCTAGGGACAAGAAGGTTGATTCAAGAAACTGATTTACAAAACCTCCCTTACTTGCAAGCAGTGGTCAAGGAAGGGCTAAGACTGCACCCGCCGGGACCTCTCTTTGGAAGATTCTCCCAAGAAGGGTGTAGGATCGGAGGGTTCTATGTACCGGAGAAAACATCTCTAATGGTTAATGCATATGCTGTGATGAGAGACTCACATTACTGGGTAGATCCTGATGAGTTTAAGCCGGAGAGGTTTCTAGCTTCAGGACAAGAGGAGGAGAGAAAAGAGCAAGCACTTAAGTACATTCCTTTTGGAAGCGGAAGAAGAAGCTGTCCTGGAGAAAATCTAGCTTATATCTTTATAGGAACTGCTATTGGAGTGATGGTGCAAGGATTTGACTGGAGAATCAAAGGAGAGAAAGTCAACATGAAAGAGGCTGTCGTAGGACTGACCTTGACTATGGCTCATCCTCTTAAGTTAACTCCTATTGCTCGAACCTTAAACCCTTTAAGTCTTTAACTCTGAATCTAAAGAGTTGTGGTTCATGACTTTTCAGCAAGCCTGAAGAGAAAAGCCCTGGAGTGCATTGTTTAGAACTGCAATTGGAAAATTTTCAGCTCTGATTTTATCTACTTGTGATTGGTTCATCGCTAAACCGGCAGATTCGGACCGATTTACTTCCTTCTAGGACTCGATATTCTGTGACATTAGTTTAAATTCTTCTATCTTTTAATGTAACAGGTTCTACAATGGTTCTAGTCTTCTGTTTCCTTTTCACTCTCTTAGGTTAATCTTGAAACTGATGACTTGTAGGTCGACATTTTTCTTGTTTGGTTCAATTTTCCGTCACAGAGCGGTTCAATTCTATAACCTTCTGATTCAGGTTGTACTTCTTTTAAATTTATAAAATTATCTTAGATTCAAGCCTGAATTTCATGCCTCAGGGAGTCATTGGCATCAATTAGCTGTTCGGTTTGATCACTGTCAATATATGTCATACTTGTTTGATCGTGTAGGATGGAAACCTAAGAGTAGTTTTTTGACTTTGAAGTTCAGTCAATAAGGCAATAACAACTGTTCAAGTAAACAAAAAACAGAGTTAGTTCAGACATTACGAGTCTTTATGTTGACTAAAATACTAATCCTGATTTTGGATGCATCTCAGGTGATTGTTAAGGATCTTTAAGCCATACCTGTGGACGTGCTGTAGTCAACCACAATCTCCCATGAACTTGTTAGGTGATCTCAGAAATTGGGCTTGCAGAGGTTCGGTCTTTGGTGATTACTAGGACCTTATGTATATATTTAGTTAAGTGCTGATTTAGCTACTTATGATTTGTATCATTGATCCTCAGTCAAATGCACTTTACAATAGATACTTGTCTTGCTTATTGAGTGTAATTTATGTCATGAGACTTGAAATTTTCCATTTCTTGATATACTTTGTATTTCACATACACATTTGACACACTTAAATGCTCATAACATCCACGTGGAACCTCAGTTGTCACCGTGGAGGTTGAAGATTCTTTATTTAGTTCTTGAATGATTACTATGATCACGAGTGTCCCAAGGACTTCTCATCCTAGTATATATATATATTTTTTATACAAAAACACTTCACCTTTCCAGTATTTACGTTTCTCTGTTTCATCTGCCTCTTCATTTTGAGCAAACCATGACCATTGTTCAGAACTGCTTCTTACTAATTATCCTATGCCTATTTTTACTCATCTGTTACTCTGTCTTCTTCAAGAAACCAAAGGATGGATTTGATTTACCTCCAAGCCCTCCTTCTCTGCCGATCATTGGTCATCTTCACCTTCTCGTCTCTGCTTTAACCCACAAGTCCTTACAGAAACTCTCCACCAAGTATGGACCTCTCCTCCACCTTAGCATCTTCAACGTCCCAGTGATCTTTGTTTCCTCGGCTTCAGTGGCGTACGAGATCTTTAGGGCGCACGATGTGAACTTCTCGTTTCGTGGAACCCCTCCGATCGGTGAGTCCCTCTTGGTCGGATCTTCTGGATTTTTCACCGCTCCTTATGGAGATTACTTCAAGTTCATTAAGAAGATAATGGTCACGAAGCTGCTCGGACCGCATGCACTCGAGCGGTCAAGAGGCATACGTGCCGATGAGCAAGAACGGTTTTACGCGAACCTGCTTGATAAGGCAATGAAGAATGAGAGCGTTGAGATTGGTAAGGAAGCAATGAAGTTCACAAACAACAGCATCTGCAAGATGATCATGGGAAGGAGTTTTAATGAGGAGAATGGTGAGGCGGAGAGAGTCAGAGACTTGGTGACCGAGTCAACTGCCTTGACCATGAAGATCTTTGTGGCAAACATGTTGCAATGGCCCCTCAAGAAGCTCGGAATATCACTGTTCCGGAGGGAGATAATGGGTGTCTCTTGCGGATTCGGCGAGGTGCTGGAGAGGATTCTTGACGAACACAAAGAGAAAAAAGATGAAGATCAAGATTTGGATATGATGGACGTGTTGCTGGCAACTTATAGAGACGAAACAGCAGAGTACAAGATTACTAGGAACCACATCAAGTCCTTGTTCGTGGTAAATGTTTGACTCGTTAGGTGGATTCGTCTAGAAGCCAAAAGAACACCATTAGTTGTCATGTCTAAAACTTTTTGCAAGTGCAGGATCTTTTGGTTGCAGGCACTGACACTTCGAGACATGCAACACAATGGACAATGGCAGAGATCATTAACAACCCTAACGTTCTTGAGAAATTGAGAGAAGAAATCAATTCTGTTGTTGGGAAAACAAGGTTGGTTCAAGAAACGGATCTGCAGAATCTCCCATACTTGCAAGCAGTTGTTAAGGAAGGACTGAGATTGCACCCGCCAGGGGCTCTCTTTGCAAGGACCTCCCGAGAAGGGTGTAGGATCAGAGGATTTTATGTACCAGAGAACACGCCACTTGTTGTCAATGCTTATGCTGTGATGAGAGATCCTGATTCTTGGGAGGATCCTAATGAGTTTAAGCCAGAGAGGTTTCTAGGTTCTTCAAGATCAGGACAAGAAGATGAGAGAGAGCAGGCACTTAAGTATATTCCTTTTGGCAGTGGAAGGAGAGGCTGTCCTGGATCAAATTTAGCCTACATCTTTGTTGGAATAGCAATCGGAGTGATGGTGCAGTGCTTTGACTGGAAAATTGAAGGAGATAAGGTTAACATGGAAGAAGCTCGTGGAGCACTGGTCTTGACCATGGATTGTCCCCTTAAGTGCACTCCTGTTGCTCGAACCAGCAGATTCCTAGTTCCTGACTTGGACATGTCACAGAACTCGCAGACATAATTCTTAAGGTAATTAGTAAAGCTTGCGTTGCACTCAGTTGTTTGGTTTATCTATCATTCACCCAATTAGCACTTTTTGTGTTGATCGGCTTAAATTTCTAATTCTATTTTCTGCTTTCCCCTAAACTTTTCTCTTTTGGTTCATTTTTTTTTAATCTGCTTTCCCCTAAAATTTAGATCATTTCAAGTTCCGAAGATTCAAACGCTATTTTCGTGCAAAGTTAAAACAGAGCATAATCTCATTTTACTCACAAAAAAAAGATTTGTTACAGCAAGAGAGAAATATCATTTTCTGCTCTCTTGAGTATCTCGAATCTCCATAATCATATCTCTCTACTTGACGCAAAATAATGAGGTTGCTACATATTTAACAATAGCCTGTGTCTTCCATTTTCTTCATCCTCCTTGTTTGTTCCAATCCCGACTCTTTCCGATAATCTTTGGTGATTTTTTGTTTCGTTCTGATATCACTGCTTTTATACCATAATTTTCCCCCTTTTTTATACGTTGTATTACAAAATTAGACCTGTTAATTTTTGTCAAGTGAGTTCAGGTGCAGTTTTTCAGTTTGAGTTTCAGATTCCAACAGAACCAGTCCCTCATCTTGCTAATCAAAGTGTTCTAATGTCAGACAGAGGCTACAAACTTTATTTTGATTTTTAGCATATAGAAAAAGAAGCCCCGTCAGCAAAGTCAAAAGAAGTATATAGAAGATTGTAATTTATATGCAAATATCATTGCCATTTATTTTATTTTTTGTTTATGTTATGAAGTTTTATAACTCATTTTGGCTATTGCTCCAAATTCACTTTTTTTTTCTATATATTTTGGATAACAACCAAAGCATGATCATTTCATGGAATATATATAAGAGAATACTCTGTTTCATCAGCCTTTTCATTTTGTGCAACAATGGCAGCAATTTTCACCGTTGACTTTCAAAACTGCTTCATCTTTATCATCCTTTTCCTATCGTCAACATTTTTTTACTCTCTCTTCTTAAGGAAGAAACCAAAGGTCGGCTGTGATCTGCCTCCGAGCCCTCCGTCTCTGCCGATCATTGGCCATCTTCACCTTCTCCTCTCTCTTTTAATCCACAAATCTTTACAGAAACTCTCCTCAAGGTATGGACCTCTCCTTCATCTTTGGGTCTTCAATGTTCCCATAGTCCTAGTCTCATCTGCCTCAGTAGCCTATGAGATATTTAGGGCGCAAGACCTGAACGTTTCCACTCGCAACCTCCCTACGAACGAAGGGTCTCTCCTCTTTGGGTCTTCCTGCTTCATTACCGCACCATATGGAGATTACTGGAAGTTCATGAAGAAGGTCATCGTCACCAAGCTCCTCGGAACTCAGGCACTCGAGAGGTCACGAGCCGTCCGTGCAGATGAGGTAAATCGGTTTTACTCGAACCTTCTAGATAAAGCCATGAAGAAGGAGAGCATCGATGTAGTTAAGGAAGTTATGAAGCTGATCAACAACAGCATATGCAAGATGCTCATGGGGAGGATCTGTTCAGAGAAGAACGGTGAAGCCGAGAAAGTGAGGAGGTTAGTGACTGAATCAGATGCCGCTTCGAAGAAGTTTTTCTTGGCAGCCATCTTGCGCAGGCCGCTTGCGAAGCTTGGGATCTCACTGTTCAAAAAGGACTTAGCGGCTATTTCTGACGGGTTCGACGAGGTTTTTGAGAAGATTCTTGTGGAATATGAGGAGAAACAGGACGAGCACCATCAAGGTACTGACATAATAGACGTGCTGCTGGAAGCTTACAGAGACGAAAACGGAGAGTATAAGATCACTAGGAACCATATCAAGTCCCTGTTCGTGGTAAATTTTCCTCTCTTTTTAAGTGGATTCGTTGATCGAGTATCTTGACTAAGAAACGTTTTATACTACAGGACATTCTCGTTGCAGGCACTGACACATCAACGCACAGTATAGAGTGAACCATGGCAGAGATTCTGAACAACCAAAAGATTCTTGCGAGATTGAGAGAAGAAATTGACTCGGTTGTAGGGGAAACAAGGTTGATTCAAGAAACGGATTTACCGAACCTTCCTTATCTGCAAGCTGTCGTCAAGGAAGGGCTAAGATTGCACCCACCGGTGCCTTTTATGATAAGGGCCTTCCGAGAAGGGTGTAAGATCGGAGGCTTTGATGTAGTGGAGAATACATCACTTCTTGTCAATGGTTATGCTGTAATGAGGGATCCTGATTTCTGGGAAGACCCTGAGGAGTTTAAGCCTGAAAGGTTTTTAGCTTCTTCAAGAGCAGGACAAGAGAACCAGATCAGAGAAGCAGTCATAAAATACATTCCTTTTGGCAGCGGAAGGAGAGCTTGCCCTGGAGAAAATTTATCTTTTGCCTCTATAGGGAACGCGATTGGAGTGATGGTACAGGGATTTGAGTGGAGAGTCGAAGGTAAGATCAACATGAAAGAAGCTGCTGGTTCAATTACGTTGACCATGGCTCATCCTCTTAAGTGCACCCCTGTTCCTCGTACCCTGAACCGTTTCACTTCAACTCTGCCGATTCCCGGTTCTTGACTTGGAGATTTCAGCTTGATACTGTTGTGTTTTGTTAATCTGATTCTTTTTCTTCATTACTCAAAAAACAAAACATTGTCAATGTTTTATTAGGGGGGAAAGCTTTTGTCTTTGGTGATAAGAAACTGTTGTGTGAATCTGTTTCATTTCACTTCTGGAATGTGCTTTTTGATGGGTTTGAAAGAGTGTGGTGATGTCTTGGAAACTGATTTATCCAAAAACACTTTGATGTGTGAGAGAGAAATGTCATCTTCTGATCTTTCGAAGATCTACGAACATCAACGGTTCTGTCTGAAAAACTCGTGTGATGTTGATTGGGTTTTAAGTCCAGAAAGCAAGCAAGTTTCATCCGTGTAGGGTTTGGTTAGTGGGGTGGTCCTCGTTCAACAGCACAGTCCTCAAAGAAGCAAACTGGTGTTGTCCAATCATCAACATAAGCCAGATACAAATCACTAGCATCAGCCACTTCGGAAATCGTCAGGATCAACTCATTCATCTCTGAGCTTGGACTCCACGCTTCTGATACTCCACGCATAAAATAATATTAAAAATGGAAAAAGTAAGAAACTGTTCTCGAATTTTTGAGAGACTCTCAAATTCTTGTGAATGTTAATTAATAGTTGCTACAGTTTAAAAAATATTTAAATGTTTTAGATAATTTTTTGGTATTAAAGCGATGGAGATGCAAGGGAGTGTTAATACATGTGAAATCTTAGCTGTCACATTGGGAATGCAGACAGACAGCACTCTCTATCATTTACGTTCTCCCTGAAAGAGAATACTCTGTTTCATCTGTCTCTTTCTTTTGAGCAATAACGGCAGCAATGATCATCGAGTTTCAAAATTTATTCATCTTAATCTCCTTGTTTTGTTTCCCGTTCCTCTGTTATTCTCTTTTCTTCAAGAAAACAAATGACTCACGAGTTGGTCGTGATCTGCCTCCGAGCCCTCCGTCTCTTCCGATCATCGGTCATCTTCACCTTCTCCGCTCTTCTCTAGCTCACAAGTCCTTACAGAAAATCTCTTCCAAGTATGGATCTCTCCTCCATCTCCGGATCTTTAACGCTCCTTTCATCCTCGTTTCCTCGGCCTCTGTGGCCCACGAGATCTTTAGTACCCACGATGTTAACGTTTCCTCTCGCGGTGTTCCTGCGATCGATGAGTCCCTCCTATTTGGATCACATGGCGTAATCAATGCCCCTTGTGGAGATTACTGGAAGTTCATGAAGAAACTAATGGTCACAAAGCTGCTTGGACCTCAGGCACAAGAGAAGTCACGAGGCATCCGTGCAGATGAGCTAGATCGGTTTTACAAGAACCTGCTTGAAAAGGCGAGGAAGGAGGAGACCGTTGAGATGGCCAAGGAAGCGATGAAGCTTACTAACAACATCATGTGCAGGATGGTCATGGGACGGAGTCTTTCAGAGGAGGACGGTGAAGCAGAGAGACTTAAGGGTTTGGTTACTGAGTCTAGTGGCTTAATGAAGAGAATGTTTTTGGCAGTCTTGTTCCGCAGACAGCTTAAGAAGCTTAAGAAGCTTGGAATCTCACTCTTCAAGAAGAACATAATGGGGGTTTCTAACAGATTTGATGAGATGCTAGAGAGGATTCTTGTGGAACACAAAGAGAAGCCGGAGAAGGATCAAGGTACGGACATGATGGACATGTTGTTGGCAGCTTATGGAGACGAAAAAGCTGAGTACAAGATCACTAGGAACCACATCAAGGCATTTTTCGTGGTAAATGTTACTCTCATTAAGTGAATTTGTTGAGAATCCAAACGTAGGGTGATAAATGTTCCTAGTTTTCTAACCAAGAAACGTGAGTTCAAGCGTAGGAGCTTTTCCTTGGAGGCATTGACACCTCTTCAACAACAATACAATGGACAATGGCAGAGATCATCAACAACCCAAACGTTCTTGAGAGATTGAGAGAAGAAATCGATTCCGTTGTAGGGGAGACAAAGATGATTCAAGAAACAGATATGCCAAACCTGCCTTACTTGCAAGCGGTCATCAAGGAAACACTAAGGTTACATCCGCCTGGGCCTCTCTTGCCAAGAGAATTTCAACAAGGATGTGAGATTGGAGGGTTCTATATACCGGAGAAGACAAGACTTGTGGTTAATGCTTATGTTGTGATGAGAGATCTTGATTTCTGGGTAGATCCTCTTGAGTTTAAGCCAGAGAGGTTTCTAGCTTCTTCAAAAGCAGGACAAGATGATGAGAGAAAAGAGAAAGCACTAAGGTACCTTCCTTTTGGTGGTGGAAGGAGAGGATGTCCTGGATCAAATCTAGGTTATGTCATGGTAGGAACCGCAATAGGAATGATGGTGCAGGGGTTTGACTGGAGAATCAAAGGAGATAATGTCAATATGGAAGAGGCTATGGAAGGGATCATGTTAACCATGGCTCATCCTCTTAAGCTCACTCCTGTTACTCGATATCAACAATAAAATATAAAAGTATTTATTACTGTAACATGAGTTCAAAAACGAAAACAAACTACAAAATAATGTTGTTAGTTAACAGGTTAAAATAAAACTATATGATACATCTGTATTAAAAATAAAAGTGTCAACACATCTAAAAATTTTGAAATCTATAAATATATTATAAGAAAAAACAAGGAAAAAAATAAGCAAAAATAAGCAAATTAAAAATTAAAAATATAATCTTTCTATTAAAGTGCAGAACGTTTGCATAATTTTTAGATTTTAGTTTCTGGTTTTTGACTTTTGTCTTTTGGCTTTTGGCTTTTGATTTTTAGATTTTGATTTTTCAAATTTTGGTTTTCAATTATGCTGTAGATCTTATTCTTTAAGAAACTTAAATGGTAATTTATTTAGTTTTTAGTTTTTGACTATACTTGAAAATGATAAAATAAAAATAAAATTTTGCTAATGAAATCATATTATTTCTTATAAAATAATAAAAATACAAAAATTATCATTAAAAACACATATATTTATTTTATAAAATTATTTTAAAATAACAAATACAAACGAAAATTATCTTGAATTCCAAAATACTATAGAAATTTCATCTCAAATATAATATATTACTATTTTTTATTTTTTTATAAAAGAAATACATTTAGTTTTTTTAACTAGTAGATATAGTCAAGCTAAAAATACTAGTGGTTGTTTTGATTGTGTCTTTAAAAAAATTGAAAAGTCAATATACTGAAAAATAAAAATCAGTCAAAAAATAAAATTGTAAATATATAAAAAGAGGAATTCTTCTCACTGAATTCAGTTTTTGGTTTTTGTTTGTCAAGTAAAAAAATTAGTTTTCCTATAATTTAGGAAATCTATTTGAAAAGTTTGAATGAAAAAAATAGTTTTTGAAAAAAAAATCCAAAAACCATTTCAAAAACTGGAAAGTTCAACCTCTAAATAAAAATTTTATAAAAAAATATAAGTGCGGATCAAGTCTAGGTTGCTTTACTTATTATGCGTAGTAAACAGGTTTTTGAACTAGAAAGAGGAAGAACTTGAATCTCAGCGGAAAAGCATTAGTGTTAGTCAATCTTGAATCTTTTTGTCCCTTAGATCACAGTAGTTATTTTGTCTTCTTGTGGATTTGATCTCTGAATATTTAATATCACCTTCTGATCTAAGTCTATAGTATTAAAAGAATACGAATTGCTTTATTAAGTGATAAATAATGCATGGTTGGTCGTAAATTATATTTTATTGGATTCTTGTTTATGTTTCATCTGCTTCTTCACTTTTGAGAAACAATGACAACTATGATCTTAGTTGACTTTCAGAACTGCTTCATCTTGATCCTGCTCTGCTTCTTCTCACTCCTCTGTTATTCTCTATTCTTCAAGAAACCAAAGGACTCACGGGGATGTGATCTGCCTCCGAGCCCTCCGGCTCTTCCGATTATCGGTCATCTCCACCTTCTCCTTTCTGCTCTAACCCACAAGTCTCTTCAAAAACTCTCTTCCAAGTATGGACCTCTCCTCCATATCCGCATATTCAATGTCCCCATCATTCTCGTTTCCTCTGCCTCAGTGGCCTACGAGATCTTCAAGGCCCACGATGTGAACGTCTCCACTCGCGGTCCTGCTGCGATCGATGAGTCGCTCGTGTTTGGATCTTATGGCATTGTCAGTGCTCCGTATGGAGATTACTGGAAGTTCATGAAGAAGCTCATCGCCAAGAAGCTGCTCCGACCACAGGCGTTGGAGCGGTCACGTGGTATTCGTGCTGAAGAGCTACAACGGTTTTACGGGATCATTCTTGATAAGGCGAGGAAAAATGAGAACGTTGAGATCGCTAAGGAAGTGGTGATGCTCTTGAACAACATTTTGTGCAGGATGATAATGGGAAGGTGTTTTTCAGAGGAGAACGGTGAGACAGAGAGAGTCAGGGGATTGGTGGATGAAACGTATGCTTTGACAAAGAAGATATTCTTGGCAGCTATACTGCGCAGACCGCTCGAGAAGCTTCGGATTCCACTATTCAAGAAGGATATAATGAGCGTTTCCAACAGATTCAATGAGCTGCTAGAGAGGATTCTTGAGGAACACAAAGAGAAGCTTGACGAGGAGCATCAAGCTACGGATATGATGGATATGTTGCTGGCAGCTTATGAAGACGAAAACGCCGAGTATAAGATCACTAGGAACCATATCAAGTCCTTTCTCGCGGTAAGTGTTCTTCATTATGTCGATTTCATTTGAGGATCCAAAATGAAAGTTCGGTATAAATGTTCCGAGTCTTCTCACTGCAGGAGTTTTTCGTTGGAGGCACTGATACCTCAGTGCAGACAACACAGTGGACAATGGCTGAGATCATTAATAATCCTAACGTTCTTGAGAGGCTGAGAGAGGAAATCGATTCCGTCGTAGGGAAGTCAAGTTTGATTCAAGAAACAGATTTACCAAACCTTCCTTACTTGCAAGCGGTGGTTAAGGAAGGACTAAGATTCCACCCACCAACGCCTCTTGTGACGAGGATGTTCCAAGAAAAATGTGAGATCAAAGGGTTCTACATACCGGAGAACACAACACTTGTTATTAATGCTTATGCTGTGATGAGAGATCCTGATTCCTGGGATGATCCTGATGAGTTTAAGCCAGAGAGGTTTCTTGGTTGTTCAAGATCAGGTCAGGAAGACAAGAGAGAGCAAGAACTAAAGTACATGCCTTTCGGAAGTGGAAGGAGAGGCTGTCCTGGATCGAATCTAGCTTATATCTTTGTAAGCATGGCAATAGGAGTGATGGTGCAGTGCTTTGACTGGAAAATCAAAGGAGATAAAGTCCCCATGGAAGAAACTTTTGAAGGAATAAGCCTAACAATGGTTCATCCGCTTAAGTGCACTCCAGCTCCTCGAACCCAACCTTTTATTTTTAACTTTTAATCTCCAGGCTCCTCCGGCAAAACATGTAAGAAGTTTTCTTTCTTTTGCTCTGTTCATCTTTTTCAAAGAAGTTCAATTTAATATATATATTGTCTTCATGTTTGTTTTATTGGAATGAAAGAAAGCTAAGGCCTCATCATTCTTCAAGCTCATCAATAGCTATTTCGATTTTGTTGCGACAAAAATCTTGATATTTATTGGATAAATACGAAATTGAAACATTTACTTCACCTCTCTGTTTTGGTGTTTTATACATAAGAAGAATTTCCTAGAATTTTCTTATTTGAGCCGATGCTCTTTGATGACTGTTATCAAGGCTATCATGTATCAAATTTAGGTTACATCTTTTCCCTGAAGAATCTGAGGAGAGAAGGCTAACATGGACGAGGCCATTGAAGGATTAAACGTGAGTGCTATTAAGGCTTTCATGTGGCAAAATCTTACCTTTACTGAATCCTATAGGCTGAAAATGTATCTCTTGTTTCCTTTCTCTGATGTTGTCCTGTGAGAACTGCGAACTCTAGCTCATATAAGAAAGAAAGAAACTTTCATCTATGCGGAAGATTCCGGTTGATGAAGGAAAAACAATGGTTTTGTGTTTATGCTGTCTGGAGTAGAATAGTATGGAATTTGGTGATCAGTAGTGTTGTGTCAATCTGTTTTTCTTGTACTCATGAATACTTAATATCGATATTATCAATTTGATCTCTGAATATTTAATATCGATATTATCAATTTGATCACAAGTGTTACCTTCTGATCTGAGTATATATATTATATTTTGAAAAACAAGGTTCTAGCTGTCCACTATTTCCTGTTCTTCCATAGAAATAACATTTTCTTAAAGTGGTAAAAAAGCATGGTTGGTCATAAATTATGTTAATGGATTCTTGATAATGTTTCATCTGCCTTCTTCACTATTGAGAAAAAAATGGCAGCTATGATCTTCGTTGACTTTCAAAACTGGTTCATCTTGATCCTCCTCTGCTTCTTCTCACTCCTCTGTTATTCTCTCTTCTTCAAGAAACCAAAGGACTCACGGGGATGTGATCTGCCTCCGAGCCCTCCGGCTCTTCCGATCATCGGTCATCTCCACCTTCTCCTTTCTGCTCTAACCCACAAGTCTCTTCAAAAACTCTCCTCCAAGTATGGACCTCTCCTCCATGTCCACATCTTCAATGTCCCCATCATTCTCGTCTCCTCTGCGTCAGTGGCCTACGAGATCTTCAAGGCCCATGATGTCAACGTCTCCACTCGCGGTCTTGCTGCGATCGATAAGTCGCTCGTGTTTGGATCTTCTGGCATTGTCAATGCTCCGTATGGAGATTACTGGAAGTTCATGAAGAAGCTCATGGCCAATATGCTGCTCCGAACACAGTCACTCGAGAGGTCACGAGGCATCCGTGCTGAAGAGCTACAGCGGTTTTACAGCAGCCTTCTCGAGAAGGCAAGGAAGAATGAGAGCGTTGAGATCAGTAAAGAAGCGATGAAGCTTATAAACAACACCTTGTGCAGGATGAGCATGGGAAGGAGTTTTTCAGAGGAGAACGGTGAGGCGGAGAAAGTCAGGAGCTTGGTGGATGAATCATATGCCTTGACGAAGAAGATGTTCCTCGCATCTCTATTGCGCAGACCGCTCAAGTTTCTTCGAATCCCATTATTCAAGAAGGAGATAATGAGTGTTTCTGACAGATTTGATGAGCTGCTAGAGAGGATTCTTGTGGAACACAGAGAGAAACTGGACGAGAAGGATCAAGGTAAGGATATGATGGACGTGTTGTTGACAGCTTACGGAGACGAAAATGCAGAGTATAAGATCACTAGGAATCATATCAAGTCGTTTTTCGTGGTAAACAATTGTTCCTCATTATGTGGATTTCATAGAGGATCCAAACATAACTATTTATAAATGTTCCCAAGTCTTCTCGCTGCAGGAGCTTTTTGTTGGAGGCACTGATACATCGGTGCAAACAACACAATGGACAATGGCTGAGATCATTAACAACCCTGAAGTTCTTGAGAGACTGAGAGAAGAAATTGATTCCGTAGTAGGGGAATCAAGGTTGATTCAAGAAGCAGATATACCAAACCTTCCTTATTTGCAAGCAGTGGTTAAAGAAGGACTAAGATTGCACCCTCCTGGCCCTCTCTTGGTAAGGACGTTCCAAGAAAGATGTGAGATCAAAGGGTTCTACATACCAGAGAAGACAACACTTGTTATTAATGCTTATGCTGTGATGAGAGATCCTGCTTCTTGGGAAGATCCTGACGAGTTCAAGCCTGAGAGGTTTCTAAGCCCTTCAAGATCAGTGCAAGAAGACGAGAAAGAACAAACACTTAAGTACCTTCCTTTCGGCAGCGGAAGGAGAGGATGTCCTGGAGGAAATCTAGCTCATATATTTGTAGGAACCGCGATAGGAGTGATGGTGCAGTGCTTTGACTGGAAAATCGAAGGAGTAAAGGTCAACATGGAAGAGACTTTTGAAGGAATGAACCTAAGCATGGTTCATCCGCTTAAGTGCGTTCCAGTTCCTAGAAACCAACCTTTTTCTTTTACTTCTAATCTCTAGATTCTCAGCTCTTGGACACTCACCTCGTGGAAACATGTAAGAAGTTTGCTTTCATATGTTCAGTTCATCTTCGTCAAAGACATTCAGTAACATTTGTGTCTTTACGTTTGTTGTATTTGAAAAGTAACAATCTGATTAAAAAAAAGTTGCCAAAAAAAATTCTCAACTCAACATTTGTGTCTTCATGCTTATTCATTCTGCTTTGTTTCTTACTTTCTTTGCTGATGTGATTCGAATTTGGTTTGTTGTAATTTCGATCTTGTATCGGGCTTGTATGTAAACTAATTCCAGACTCAGTGCAGTGTACTTGACTGGCTAGTACTTAAGTATTTACATACACATTTCTATATTTGATAATTCTGACAAAATTAATCAGTATTTAATAGGATTAGTTTAGTCATAAAGCTCTTAAAATACATGTGGAATCTTAGTTGCCAGTTTGGGGAATAAAGACAAGGCTATCTACTTTCTAGCGAGGATTTGAGTAATAATTTGTTCTAAAAAAAATTAAAAAAATAACAATGGCAGTAATGATCATTGTTGACTTTCAATATTCTTTAAGAAACCAAAGGACTCACGAGTTTGTTGTGATCTGCCTGCGAGCCTCCGTCTCTTCCGATCATCAGCCATCTTCACCTTCGCCTCTCTACTCTTCCAAGCATATATGAACCTCTTCTCCATAACCAGATCTTTAACACCCCCATCATCCTCATCTCCTCGGCCTCTGTGGTCTACGAGATCTTCAGAGCCCACGATGTGAACTTTGATCAGCGTGTCAACTGTTATAACGTTAAAATATTCGTTTTTATACAATATTAATTTATCTGTTTTTTTTTTTCTTTGTTAACGTTTTCTGTGCTGCAAGGTTTTAAACTATAAATAAGGCATAAATTAAGTAACATATCTTCTCCACATTTTTTTTAATGGGCCATTCTGTCTATTCACATGAGACAAAAGCACCTGCAGCACACTGGGAGGACAACTATCAATACTCAATAATCTTCATACATACTATTCAAAAAAAGAATAACATTCATACATTTCTTTGGTAAAATAAACACAGACATTTATTTGAACTGATCTAGAACCCGAGAGAATGCCAAGGAAAGACCGAGGGCATCCAACAGCAAACCTCAGGAGTTCATCAGGTGGCCCAAGATATTCATAGCAATGTCCTAAACATCATGGCCCAATGGTAAGGACAGGCTCCTTCTTCTTAAACCTAGGCTGTGAGTTCGAACCGTGCTGGAAAAAACTCCTTCACTTTGTCTCTGGATACCACACGGATACGGATTCTTTCTTTCGGTCTATTCACAAACCCGATGTGCGAACCTACCTGTAGATCATGTGCCCTCAAGAGAATAGTCTGGACCTGTTTGGGTCTGGGATCTGGTCCTTGAGTTATAAAAAAAATGACCAAAAAAAAAAAGAATCCATCAGTGAACTTAATCGGTATTCTCAGTTTCAGATTCAGCAGTCACATGGCACCTTTTTTGGAATTATCAAAATGAGATGCATATTTGACATATAACTATTTTATTATCCATGTGGAACCTCACCTTCACCAATTTATTGAATTAATTTGATCAGCATGTCGACTGTTATAACTTCAAATATAATTTTCCAGATCCTCTTCAAAGACATTGACCGGCATGTGAGGAACTCCATCAACGCAAGGCGTAAACGTCGCAACTTCAGGAAAATCATGTCTTTATGGCTCTGTTGACTCTTTGTGAATTCTCGATTATCTGTTTAATCTTTGTCTCTACCATGTTTTTATTCTTTTTGCCGTGGTAGTAAACGTTTAGATCTACTTTTGTAAATCTTTTTCTTCATTTTAATGATATTTACAGTTTCGCAAAAATAAAATTTATCCATTTTTAATTTGTTCATGTTTCCTGCGCAGCAAGGATTTAAAAAATTTAAAACGTGGCATAAACTAATATATTGATCATCTCCTTTCTTTTTCAATGAGTCATTTGGCAGGTGGGAAGGTTTTAAATTAGTAAAACGGTAGATCATCGATCCCACTCTATACGGCATGTGAGTGATAGTCTCCTTCTTTCACAGTAGCTTCACAAAAGGGGTCTTTCTTCGGAACGAGAACTCTAGTAGGGAGATCATAAAACGAAAGATGGGGATCTTGGGTGAGATTGTGAGACAACCAGACGAGATATACCCGCTCCTGAAGTTGAAAATGGCGGTCAAGAAAGCGGAGAAGCATATCCTGCCTGAGCCACACTGGGCTTTCTGCTACTCGACGCTCCACAAGGTTTCTAAGAGCTTTTCTCTCGTTATACAGCAACTAGGCACCGAGCTTCGCAACGCAGTACGTCTTCTTCTCTTCTTTCTCTCAACACCTTCATGCTTTTCTTGGCATTTCTTTGTTCAACGTGTTTTGCGCTGTGCATGCTTCTTGATTTCTTTTTTCAGGATCTGTGTGAGTAATGTTATCTAGTGGTTACTTTGAATTTCTTATTCCCTTGCCGTTTTTTTTTTCTTTTCAGGTGTGTGTGTTCTACTTGATTCTCCGAGCTCTTGATACCATCGGTTAGGGTCTCTCTTACATGATGCTTCTCCAAAATCTGCAAATCTTCTCTTCTTTTTTTTTCCTAAAGAAAAATATTTATTCATATTACATCCCTATATTCCCTCTTGAGAAACCGTTGTAAAACTTGGATGGCGCGCTCTGCTTTATTTTGTAATACAGAGGATGACACAAGCATACCAACTGACGCCAAGCTTCCAGTTCTAATAGCTTTCCATCGTCACATATACGAACGCGACTGGCACTTTTCATGCAAGTCATCTCAAGAGTTTATTTTGCATCTTTCATCTTTCACATGCCCTCCAAAAAAATAAATTTATTTGTGTTCATAATTAGCTTACTTGTTTCACTTATTCACCATTAGGTGGTACGAATGAGTACAAGGTTCTAATGGACCAATTTCACCATGTTTCTGCTGCTTTTCTGGAACTTGAAAAAGGGTTAGTTCTAATTTCCTATGCAATTCTGTTCTGTTTTGCAATTTTAGAGCTCATGTAGTTTCATTCTTTTGAATGATGTACTAATTGTATGTTAATTTCCTTACTTATACAAAGGTACCAAGACGCTGTCGAGGATATTACTAGAAGAATGGGTGCAGGAATGGCCAAGTTCATTTGCCAGGAGGTTTGTGTTGCAATGCATTTTTCTTAGTGTGGTGACAAGCTGGCTTGAGATAAGTAGGGCTTAAATGTTTCAGTTACCCTTGTCAATTTCTTTAGATGCAGCCACTCGCGAGAATCAAATGACCTTATGAAAATAACTTCTCCATTCAATTTGAAATTTGAATATAGGCTATAAGCTGTATATTGTCAACACTTGGTTAGGCTACTGAGCCAGATTTTCTTGTTATAAAACAGGTAGAAACTATTGATGACTATGATGAATACTGCCACTATGCTGCTGGACTTGTGGGTTTAGGCCTGTCAAAACTCTTTCTCGCTTCGAAGTTAGAAGTATTGACTCCAGATTGGGAGAAGATCTCCAATTCAATGGGTTTATTTCTACAGGTACAACAATGTCTTTATGGCATGTACAAGGTTTCTTACTCATATCGTTTGCCATTTCTGGTGTTAAATAACTTGTATATTGTTGGTCTAAATTTATATGCAGAAAACAAACATAATCAGAGATTATCTTGAGGATATTAATGAGATACCAAAGTCACGCATGTTTTGGCCTCGTGAGGTCTGGGGAAAATATGTTGACAAGCTCGAGGTGCATACATACTAGTCTTAAGCTCTATCATCTAAGAGTGCGTAGGAATATTTTCTAACCATGCTCCTTTTTTGTTTTTCGTGAACAAAAACGCCCAATGTTTTAGGACTTAAAACACGAGGAGAACTCATGCAAGGCAGTGCAGTGCTTGAATGATATGGTCACCAATGCATTGATGCATATTATAGATTGTATCAAGTACATGGATGCGTTGCGTGATCCTGCCATATTTCGGTTATGTGCCATCCCTCAGGTTAGAGACATAAATATCACATGTGTTCTTAGTTTTCTTATCTGCTATATAATTTCTCACAAGTTCTCCTCTTCAAGTTCCCCTGAAATTGACATTTTTGGATATGTTTCCTCGATCAGATCATGGCAATTGGAACACTTGCATTATGCTATAACAATGTACAAGTATTTAGAGGCATCGTGAAAATGAGGCGAGGTAAGATGTTTGTCTTGAGCTTGATGTGCACTCCTCTTTTCTCCATATTATCATCTAAATCCTAAGATAGAGAGGAAAACCAGTGACCTATATTAACAACGAGATTGAGTACGTAACAAGCATTGCCATCAGCTGAAAACTAATTTGTTGAACAACAACATTGTCTCTCTTTAGGTCTAACTGCTAAAGTCGTGGATCGCACAAAGACAATGGCTGATGTCTATGGTGCGTTCTATGATTTTTCTTGCTTGCTGAAAACAAAGGTATGTCAGTAGTTCCTCTTTGGTTATTTGCTTCGTCTCTCTGTACTGTTTCTTAGACGTCAAAACGACGGTGATATCAAGATATGTACGTAAATAGGTTGACAAGAACGGTGCAAATGCCGTGGAGACACTAAACCGACTTGAAGCCGTCCAGAAAATCTGCAGAGACGGTGGAGTCCTAAATAAGAGGTATACTTTTCTATTTTTTGTTCAGAAGAGAGACAGTGTTAATCCCCTTTGTTCCATAAAATCCAGAAGATGTCTCACTACGAAAATGGTGTAGACCGCATATATCTACTTAATTTTTCCAAGTGTGCTAAAAGGATAGAATGATCCAAGTCTTTTTCTGTTGGGGTTCTGATGAATCATTGTCTCTCTTCCGTTTCAGAAAATCTTATGTTAACGACGAAGTGAAGTCAAACCGTGTCATGGTATATTTTCTTCCCCCGTTTCCATACAAGTATCTCAGTTTTGGATAGCTGACTTTATACCTGAAATGTAGATTGTAAAGCTGGTTCTTACATTGGCCATAATAATCTTTGCCTATCACGAAGCCAACCGAGTGACGATATAGTCAATGTAAGCCAACTCGGAAATAGAAACGGGGGAAAAAAGGTACACCAATGAGCTAGCAATGTTCAGCCATATCTGAAGAATTCAGAGAAGTATAATGTTTTCTGTATCTCTTTCATACAAAGATTACATATACATACATACATACATATATGAGAAGAGCGTATCCTCTATCCTAAATGCCAATGATCATGACGAGAGATACACAAGTCATATTTACGGAAAGTACTAAGTACACGAGATTAGCCAATCTATTCCCTAAACATATGGGATTTGATTTATACGTGATCTGATATATCTTATTAGGTTTTATTAGCAACAGATTGTGAATCTCTGAGTCTTTTATGTATTGGTGAATGGTGACCACTAGGAGCTTTGCTCTGATTGTTAAATTGATTACATGTAACATGTTTGCTGACTTATTAGTAATCCACACTCAGTGCAGTTTCTCCTTGTCTTGCTAGTTACATACACCTTTCTTCTAGATTCATCATTACTCTTTATGGGGAAAAAGGTCACTGTAGCTGCTCGGACCACAAGCAACTAGAGCAGTCACACAACGCATCCTTGCAGATGATAAAATACAAGAACATATGTTAAAATAGTTAACATTTATGTATACAAATATCCCATAAAATAATGCCCTAGTTGTTTTGAAATTTTAGAACGATAATTTATCTTAGAACTTAATTTTGTTGACATAAAAAAATTACCTTATCTTTAATTCATCGAAGGTTTTTAAATTTTGTGTGACTCCTGTAACAATGAATACAAAAAAGAAAAGAAGATAAATTAAAAATAGAATCTTTAATTCAAAAGAAAAAAATCCTACAACGGTCGAGTGGAGTAGATCCGAACCGAAAGATCAGTTTCGTCATCTAAAAAGAAAAGAGAGAGAGAAAAAAAAAAAAGCAAAACCAAAATTACATCATTACGCCTCACTCTTTCTTCCCTCTGCTTCAAAATTTGAATCTCTCTTTCACTCTCGGCTCACTTATCCCATTCTCTCTTTCTCCCTCGATCGATCTCACGAGCTGTATCATTTTGTGGGAACCATCAGCCATGGCAGATTCGAAATGGAGTTTCCTTCCCAAATCCGTATCCGCACACTTGAAGCCAAACTCAAACCCTAGATCTGACATCGAAAACGCACCTCCCCTCGATCCAAACATCCATATCCCGCGAAACAAGTCAATTTCCAAATCGCCAGCAGCGTCTCGGGTAAGTGAAGATCCTACTCCGAATTCTCTTACCCTCGTTTGATTTTGAATTTCGGGTTAAATCTCTTTTTTTTTTTTAACGAAAATATCAGCGAAGGGGAACAACTGCATTGAAATCTCGCAGTGAAGTAGAAGAAGCCACGAATCCACATGTTAAGGTTGGTTGTTTCCATTCCTTGCTCGACCAACGAAATTTGGAAACTTTCCTAAAATTCTCGTTACTTTTTTTGGCCTGTGGTCTAATTTTAGTCTTGTTATATTGAAAGGTTGTGGTGAGGATTAGACCTACAAAAGAGTATTGCTGGACTGTGAAAAAAGTTTCCGAAGATTCGTATTCTGTCAGGGATCGCCAATTCACATTCGATTCCGTTCTCGACTCAATTCGTAATCAGGTTCGTCTCTCTTGCACACACATTGAATTAGGTTTCTATAGAGTGAAGTGAAATGAGTTTTATCTTTTCTTTTTAGTGTCTTCATTTCTTCCAAGTGAATGTTCACACACAATGTTCTTAACACTTCTTATGAAAGTTGTTTTAAACCCCTGTTTTTTTTGTTTACTTGTTGGTGGCAGGAGGATGTGTTTCAGCAAATAGGTGTTCCTTTGGTTCGGGATGCCTTATCAGGTTACAACACTAGCGTGCTATCATATGGACAGGTACTTTATGATTTTTTCATTTTTTTTTGAGCTTATTAAAACCAAATAATCACCATACGAAGTTTCGAGTATAATCCCTTTCTGTCTTTATGTTTGATCCTTAGAATGGAAGCGGGAAGACATACACAATGTGGGGTCCAGCAGGTTCAATGCTTGAGGATCCATCTCCTAAAGGCGAGCAAGGACTTGCCCCTCGAATCTTTCAGATGTTGTTTTCTGAGATCGAGAGAGTAAGTTATCCTTGTTACTATTATTAAAAGATCTTGTTAGGTGACGAGACTCTCGATGATAGCTGTTTGAGCATCCTACTTTCACCATTCTGCAGGAGAAAATGAAGTCCGAAGTAAACTATCAGTGCCGTTGCTCCTTTCTTGAGGTGCCTTTTCCAAACTCAGATGAAGGATTCTTTTTTTAAGAAACCTGCTTCTATTATCTGCTAAGTTAGGTTGGTTAATCTTTTTCTGCAGATATACAATGGACAAATCAGTGATTTGATAGATCAAACCCAGAGAAACCTTAAGGTTTGACTTCACTAATCTACAGTTTTGTTTCCATATGTTAATCTTTGTCAAGTGTAATTTTTTATATTATTTATTGTGTAATATGGCAGATAAAGGACGATGCAAAAAATGGTATTTATGTTGAAAACTTGACTGGGGAATATGTAGATAGCTACGAGGATGTTGCTCAGATCCTAATGAAGGTAGTATTCAAGCGTTCTAAGTTATGAACACTATATTTCTTCATTTCTTCACTAATTCCAAGTCCATATCTCATGTTTTGGTGTGCACTCTGCTCTGCTTTTCAGGGCCTGTCAAGCAGAAAAGTTGGAGCAACTAGCACAAGTTTTCAAAGTTCTCGATCACATGTCATACTTTCTTTCATTATCGAGTCCTGGAGCAAGGTATAGTTAGTTTTCAATTTTCCTGCGTGTTCAAATCTGATGCACAATTGATCAAATAATATTATCTGCGCACAGGGAGCTTCATCAGGGTGTTTCAATACCACCAGAACAAGCAGGATCAACCTTGTTGATCTTGCTGGAGTGGGAACAAATGAACGTGATGCTACTAAACATTGTGTGGAGGAAGAGAAGTTTTTAAAGAAATCCCTATCAGAGCTCGGGTATAACTTTACGAACTTCTTGTGTTACTTTTGTAGCTCTCAACTAAGAAATTAGTTTCCTAATGAGAGGGGTACACAAATAATCAACAAATTAGTGATCTGCTAACATAGTCACTCTTACTATTGGTGCAGACATGTTGTGGATGCTCTTGTGAAAAACGTCCACCCTGGAATATCTGACCGCAGTCTTCATAAAACCTCCTGCTTGACGCATTTATTGCAAGAATCCCTTGGTGGCAATTCAAAACTCACTATCCTGTGCAACATTTTTCCGAGCGACAAGTATTTTCTTCACCTTCTTATCACTTATTTGTTAAATATATATAGCTGCCTGATAGAACCAAAACATAAATATAGTTGCCTAATGATCCCAACTTCCCAAGTATTCAATCGATATAATGATCTGTACAGAGAAAACGAGAGAGAATCCATGCTAAATATACACAAGTTTAAAACAGTTGAGCATTTAATTGACAGGATGCCCACTGTGTTCTAATAGAGTTTGCTTGTGTAACGCAGAAACACAAAAAGAACAATGAGCACCCTTCGATTTGGTGAACGAGCTAAATCCATGGGAAACAAACCACTGATAAATGAGATCTCAGAAGAAGATGTGAATGATTTGAGTGACCAGATTCGTCTTCTAAAGGTATAGTCTCCTCTTTAACCAACCCGTTCCCCCTTTCTTTATATCTTTGGTTATCGGAGTTCGTCATTCTGTGATTCATTTGTTTTGCAGGAAGAACTTACAAGAGCCAAAGCTGATGCTTGTCATTCTGTTGGGAGTAAAAATGATCATTTTGGAGCAAAGAGTGCACGTGAAAGTTTAAATCAACTAAGAGTGAGTCTTAACCGCTCTTTGATGCTGCCAAAAATTCATAATGACGAGGAAGAGATAACGGTTGATGAGGATGATGTAAAGGAACTGCATCAGCAAATCAAGTCCTTCCAGAAACTAAAAAAGCTCCCCGCCAATAGAGAGTCAGTCAGCTCTTCCTTTGTAACAGCATTTGGTGAATCAGAGCTAATGGATGATGATGAGATTTGGTCAGAAGCTGAAGAGAAAGATTTGGGTGAATCTTTGAAAGAACATGGCGACGACAGTGCTACAACTGAGAATTCCATGATAAAGGAATTTGCGTCGAAAAACAGTATATCAATAAATCCTTGCCGTCAGTCCTTAATCTTGCAAGAACCAATCCAGTCAGAGTCTCCTAGAATTAGAGACTCTTTAAGGAAAGGCATAGCTCTTTCTTCCTCATGTCTCAGGAATCAGAATAGCCTGGCGCAGAGCCAACATATCAGAGCATCTTTACGTGGGAGCAAGATGTTCACAGGTTCTACAGAATCTCTAGCTGCAAGTCTGCGGAGAGGCTTGGATATTATTGAAAATCCACTGAACCCTGCATCAAACCGTTGCTCAGTTTCTTTGTCTTCTGATAACTTGACCATGCAACATTCCTCAGAGATACTGCAGGATGACCAATTACCGCGTTCACCACTCTGTCCTTCCTGCCGACAGAAATCTGAGAACAATTCTTCTGTTCTTCGTAGCTCTATATTATCAAATCTAGTTGAGGGAGTAAGTATATCAAGTGAAATGAAGTATGTTTATGAATATCAAATAATATGAGAGCTATCATGTAGCTAACATAGGTGGATTCCTTGTGAATCAGGATGGATACCATCAAATGGAAGGGGATACGGAGAAGCAGCAAGAGCTTGAAAATTTGTGCACGGAGCAAGCAGCCAAGATTGAGCAGCTAACGCGCCTGGTAAACCAATTTTCTGTGTCTTATGTCTATTAAAAATTGGATCAGCACGTATGGTTAAGCAAGACTGGTTACTGCCATATCTTCTTCAGGTAGAGCAACACAAACATCAAACTGTGAATGAAACAGAAGAACTTGCCGGAGCAAGTAATGAGGAACAATTTTCTTCAGCAAACAAAAATCAGGTTTGTTGTTGTTTAATATATTGTGTGAACTATCAGTGAAAGATTCTGAGCGACTGTAGACATATATCCCAATTCCATGTTTTCTGCAGCTTCGCAGCTGTAACGATGTTGTTGAGCGTGACCAAGCAGAACATATCCCAGATGACGACTCCACAAAGACAAACTTTGATATTGGCGAGAAGGAGGCATTACTCAAAGAAATTGAAGATCTGAAAAGCAAATTGCAGACACCTGTAACCATGTCCACCAATGAACTGAGATCATCTTTGCTGGCCCGTTCGTTTCAACTACGCAACAAGAATGCTGAAAAAGATATCGAGGATGAACGACTTAGGTGCACAGAAATGGAGAGCGAGTGGATATCATTGACCGAGGAACTAAGAGTTGAGATGGAAACACAGCGCAGGCGTGCAGAGAAAGCTGAAGCAGAGCTTAAGCAAGAGAAATTATCTACTGAGGAGTTAGAGGATGCACTTAAAAGAGCTGTTCTTGGTCATGCAAGGTTTGTTGAACACTACACAGAGTTGCAAGAGAAGTACAACGACTTAGGCTCAAGGCATAAAGCAACAGTGGAATGGATAACAGAGTTGAAGAAGGCAGTATCAAAAGCTGGTAAAAAAGGTTGCGGTTCTCGTTTCGCTAAATCACTTGCTACTGAGCTCTCAGCACTTAGAGTAGAAAGAGAAAGAGAGAGAGACTTGTTGAAGAGGGAGAACGTAAGCCTCAAGATTCAACTGAGGAATACTGCTGAAGCTGTTCATACTGCTGGAGAAGTTCTTGTTAGACTCAGAGAAGCCGAACAATCGGCATCAGCTGCTGAGGTAACAAACAAGATTTTCATATTTGATTCCATGAACCATTGGTGTGTTAGTGTGACATTGTTTTCTGAATGTGTGGGGCTCCCAATATGAACGTATTTGGTTGCAGGATAAGTTCAATGAAATAGAAGAACAAAACGAGAAGCTAAAGAAGAAAATGGAAAAGCTGAAGAGGAGACACAAGTTAGAAATGGCAACAATGAAAAAGAATCTAAAGCAAAACACATTGCCAGAATCTGCATTACGGCCACTGCAACAGAGGAACTCGGCTATTGAAGAAGAAGAAGGTATGTAGAAGAAACATACCAAAAGTGCATAACTAGCTGATTGGTATGTACATACACATCTGTTGCCTGTTTATTTTTCTACTCAAGTTTTCACTTGCTGCTAATAAAAATCATAAGTGGCGTTTTGATTCTTATTACTATTTCTTTTCTCCCCATTCGAGTTACTGTCTGTTTTTAATAATAGATTGCGTTTGTGGCGTGCAAACTGGTCTTTGTATAAGTTTAAATGGGTTTTCTACATTTAAATTTGTTATCTTTCTTTCCAAATTCAAACGTTTCTGACAGTATACCTTTGTTCATGATTGAGCTATGTTCACCGACTCTTTCCAACACATACTCATCTCTGGTTAGTAAATCTTCGTTTGCACTGGCGTGAAAATTCCCAGTTGCAATCACACGCAAATGCATCCACGCATTCTTCTTTGCATATCTAACAAAATTCCTCACTTGATGATCATTTTGAGATAATAATTGGGGGAGATCTTAATTTATTGATCAAAATCACTTGGTAGCACAAAACAATTCCATTATATTGATCTATAAGTTATGTTTAAATAAATCCATTTTAAACTTGCGTTCTGTTATTTCTAGATTATGTTATATGATATACGATGTATGACAAAGGCAATAAATCTCTGCGAAAAATGGAAGTAAGTACATTAATTCCAATATGGAAGTAAAAATATACGGACAATGAAGCGAGGAAAGTAGATCGTAAAGATGAGGGAAACTCGTATAACATGTAAGTTGTTCCAATGGATTAGTTAAGTTTTACATTTTAGGGTAAACAAGAAGACAGCTCTAGGGACTCCCAAAACAGGATGCCTGGTCCTCAATTGGTACGAAACTCTCTGTTTCTTCTATTTTGTACTTCTTTCCCAAGAATATTGTCTATAATTTTCTTGATCATAATTCTCTAATTGTTCAAGTGTAATTTTATGAATAGTCATGTGTTTTGCTTGTGGAAACTGAACTCAAAGGTTGGCAAAAGGTATTAACTACAATATTTCGGGGGATTACAGGTAAAAGAAGCTTTTGAGTCTTGAAGATGAATTAATTACGTACTCAAGAGTTTGATAAGTCTAATGACATATTGTTATTCTAGGTTTATCCTTCTCCATGGATGCACCAGACTGGTGGACACATGGCGAAGTTAACCCTATGATGTTCACTAAGAAGTTGATGTACTTACGTGGCGAAGTTGATCCTGTGATATTCATTAAGAAGCTGTATAAAGCGAGAACTTACGCTATGCTCTACCGAATTGATTACGGATATGAAGAGAATCCAGAAGAAAGCCGTAAACCAAATCAGAACTTCATGGTTTTACATATAGATCTCACAACTTCTCTCCTTTTCACTATTTCCAACACCTACCAATGGTTATAAATTTGTTTTATCTTTGGCTTTTGCAGAGATTTAGATTCGAATTAGACATGTTAGAAGAAAATTGGTACAAAAAAATCATAGGGTCTATAAAGACCATCCAAGGTTCGGAATTTTTATCTTAAACATCAATTTTTTAGATTAATAGTTTTTTTTTTTTTTCCTTTTTGATTCATGGGATCGGTTTCAGGTCTATCATTTACCATAGATGCACCAAGACAGATGGGATATGTAGATGCACCAACACAGATGGTATATATATGTGGGAACATTGAATACGAAGTGCTCATGAAGATGTTCACGAAGACCGGCATTAAAATGTTGGATATCGACTATGGAATCGAGTCTAAAGATCCAAACTTGAAGCCACCGCCCAAGAAACTTGAGGCTCCTGCAGATGGAACCGATACACAACCCGCGAAAGACAAAGAGCCTTCTTCTCCTGAGATTGTTAGTACATCAATGAAACACCAAGCCAAATACAAGAAGCCTCGTGGTTTTAGAAGGTTTTTGTTGTCCATGATGAATCATGTCGCCATTAGAACACAGTATCATTGTTTTGGAGACACTCAGTTTTATCAAGTCAAAACATTCACTTAATGAGATTGGCCTAATTCGCCTTAATAGTTTTTAGATAATGTTATAGTTCCACAAATGATAAATCACATGTTAAGTAGCACATGCAAACGTAAACATTAGGTAGAGTACTTCTCAATTTCATAAAACGTGCCTCGAACCTGTTGTCGATGACTTCATATTACAAACTACAACGAGAAATAAGCTGTTGTGCCTTGTGCTTAACGTAATTGAATTGCTTCAAGTAATCAATATAACGTGAATGGATTACCCTAAACCCATGCACTATAAATATGTGTCACCATTCCGATTTAAACAGGAAAACAAAAACAAATCCAAAGATGGAAACTCGAGAAGCTCTTGTTTACACTCTCATCATCATCCTTGTCTCTCTCATATTCTTGTTTTGGAGATTCCTATGGCTGCATTACATTGCGGTAACGTCTCCACCACATCTGACCCGCCATCATAATCCATCCAGCCACTCTCTGACGGCTGAAAGCGATGAATCTGAGTTTAAGTCGTATATGCTCCGTACGTCTAAGTCTGTCAACAAGGCACTGGACGAGGCCATTCCACTTTGCGAGCCAGTACTCAAGATCCGTGAGGCCATGAGATATACGCTTCTCTCCGACGGCAAACGCGTAAGACCAATGCTCTGTTTGGCAGCATGCGAGCTCGTGGGCGGCCAAGAGTCAACCGCAATGTCCTCTGCGTGTGCACTTGAGATGATCCACGCATCGTCTCTCATCTTAGACGACCTACCTTGTATGGACGACGACAGCCTCCGCCGCGGAAAACCCACCAACCATAAAGTATTTGGCGAGGATATAGCTCTTTTGGCCGCTGTTGCGCTTATGGCTTTGGCCATTAAGAAAACCTCGGCATCCACCTCGTTGGACGTGCCTCCAGAGAGGGTTCTTCGGGCCGTTGAGGAGATGGCGCAAGCGATGGGAACGGAAGGACTCGTTGCGGGTCAAGTGGCTGATTTGACCGGAGAAGGGATGAGCTTTGAGGAAAGCCAAGTCGCATTGGAACGTCTTGAGTTTATACATATTCATAAAACGGCGGCGTTGCTTGAAGCTGCTGTGGTGGTGGGAGCCATATTGGGAGGTGGGTCTGATGAAGAGATCAAAAGGCTTAGGAAATACGCGAGATGCATTGGGCTGATGTTTCAAGTGGTGGATGATGTGCTCGACGTGACAAAGTCGTCGGAGGAGTTGGGGAAGACGGCCGGTAAAGATATGATCACCGGGAAGCTGACGTATCCGAAAGTGATGGGAGTGGAAAAGTCAAAAGAGTATGCAGAGAGGTTGAACAAAGAAGCGCGAGAACATCTTCAAGGGTTTGATTCACACAAGGTGGCTCCCTTGTTGTTACTGGCTGATTACATTGTCAACAGACCAAACTGATAGGACAAATTACTACAGCTAAAAAAAAACTCAATTAATAACATAATAAACGATCCAATGAAAAGAGAGCAGAATTTTAATAATGTATTTTTTATTAGATTAAAGAAAAACACACGAGGCCTATATAGAGATAAGTTTATATAATACTATATAGAGATAAATTTATATAATACTCGTAATTATCTCGAGATGCATAAATTTTGATCTCTAGGCCAATTAAGTATGAATTTGAATAGTGTAATTATCTCTAATTAGTATAATTTCGAAAAGGTGAAAAACCATACTTTGCAATATAAACATAATGAACCTGTTTATGAACTGATCACTGTCGCCAGGCAAAATATCCTCGCGGTAGCTTTGTTCACGTTCGGTGACTCCAACTTCAATCCGACTCCGGAAACAAACAGACTCTCACCCATAAAAACGTCACCGAACGTGAACATTTTTCATCCTCTCTCTTATTTTTTATATTTTTATTTTGATCATATTCTGACACTTATATGATTATAGGTATAATCAAGATGTTAAATTCCATCCGAAACTTTTTGGGATTCAATTTTGTCATTCGATAATATCAATTCACCAAATTGTCATTTAATAAATAATATTTATGAATACAGTAAAACAATAACCAATGATATTTATGAATTTTAACATGTAGCAGCTTTCCAGATTAGATCTCACTAATTATTAACTACTAGCTAGCTTTGTCCTCAGTATGCAACATAAATAAATTCCTTAAAAATGTCGAGAAACGTGATTTGATTCGAAGATAAGCACGTTAAGTTTCAGTGCCCAATGTCATTTTAAAGGCCAAAACCACTAGAATATACAGAATCCAAAACCTCTCACAGGTAACAAAACTAAGAATCTTTTTTATGTGTGTGTGTGTTTTTTTTGGTTAATTATGTTTCTACTCTGAGTACTCTTCATCTTTCCTCCTCTACTCGTTTCTTGTTTAAAAGATTAGAGAATCATGCGACCGCGTCACACTGCGTTCACGCTTGCACTTGCATCTTTGTCGCGGCTCCACCATCGCAGAATCTTGACTGCCCCAAACCCAAGTGAGGGCTTTGACTTCATCTACTACATGGCCAATAAGGCTAAATCCATCAACAAGGCACTAAACGACGCTGTTCCACACTGTACAAACCCATTAGTACTCAAGATTCGCGATGCAATGAGATACTCGCTGCTATCCGACGGCAAACGCGTCAGGCCGGTGCTCTGCCTCGCAGCTTGTGAGCTCGTAGGTGGCCATGAGTCAACCGCTATGCCCGCCGCTTGTGCGGTCGAAATGATCCATGCATCGTCTCTCATCCAAGACGATCTCCCTTGTATGGACAACGAAAGCCTCCGGCGTGGGAAACCCACTAACCACAAGATCTTCGGCGAGGACACCGCGATCTTAGCCGCAGACGCGTTTATAGCTCTCGCCGTCACACACACGATGGCCGCCACGTCAGAAAACGTTCCTCCCGCGAGGGTTTCGAGAGCTGTGCTGGAGATGATGAAAGCCGTTGGAACGGACGGTCTCGTGGCGGGTCAAGCTGCGGATCTGGAAGGAGAAAGGATGAGTATGGAGGAAGACGAGATTGGATTGGAGCATCTTGAGTTTATACACATTCATAAGACGGCGGCGTTGCTTGAAGCGGCGGCAGTTATGGGAGCCATAATGGGAGGTGGGTCTGATGAAGAGATCGAGAGACTTCGAAGTTATGCGAGATGCATTGGGCTGATGTTTCAGGTGGTGGACGATGTGCTTGACGTGACGAAGTCGTCGGAGGATCTAGGGAAGACTGCCGGTAAAGATTTGGTCGCTGGAAAGCTGACGTATCCGAGGGTGATGGGAGTGGAGAAGTCGAAGGAATATGCCGAGAAGCTAAACAGAGAAGCGTGTGGACATATTCAAGGGTTTGATTCAGACAAGGTCACTCCTTTGTTGTCACTTGCTGATTACATTGTCAGCAGACAAAACTGAGGTGGATTGCTATTGCTTGAAGGCCCTACAAGATAGATTTAAAATCTAATGGAAAGTAGATATTGTTTTATCTTTTCTGAACATCCAATGAAAGTAGAATAAAATAAAAAAGGGAATAATAGCATGTAACAATGAATTGCAGATATTTAAAAGATCTGATAATTGGGTTATTGGAGGAAAGCTCTAGATCGATAATGTGGGTAGAGTTATTTGTCGTGGTCCCATATGTTTAGTGTACAATTGTCCATCGTGAGCATGGTGTAAACCGTTTACTGTATGTAGACCCTTGTAGTGCGGGTAAGACATGCAGTTCGTTATAGAGTCTTTCCTGAAGAAATTGTTCGTCATGTTTGTAGATACTGACTCGCTTATCTTATTTCAAAATAATCATTTATAATAGAATACCAAATTGAAATTAGTATGATGTTACAGAAGACAGAAAATTTTAAAAGTGGAAATTGAGTAAATGGGTGTGGATTGACAGATTGATGGATATCAAATTGAAATTTTTTTCTTTTTTCTTTGAGGAGTTTCTCTAACTTTTCCCACGTCCGAATCTTCTTCTTCCCAGCATGGGAACGGTTCGCTTTCACTTGTAGCCACCACGAAACTTCAATGATTTTGCAAAAACATGTTTCTCAACTCTTGTCATTATTGCATTCGAAACAAAAAATTTCAATGGCACAAATATTATAAAAACAAATAAAGATAGAGTAGTTATACAGATAGATAGTTATTTAATAACAAATACTAGTATCTTATAACTACCATATTCACAAAGCCTTTAAAACATATCTCTAGTGGGAATGGAAATGTCTCATGTGAGTTTTTCACATTTTCAAAAGTTATAACGAATATAATATTGTATAGATATCTTAATTTTTTTGATTTACCTAATTACCTACACAACATTAAAACGGTCTTAAAAATAGTTTTTGTAAAGAGTAGTGTGTACCCAAATGCCTTTTACTGAGCATCTCCATTATATTAGACTAGATGTCCATTAAGTATCTAATTAATAACATAATCTTTGTGTTAGTTATAATTATTTAAGTTGAGAAACTCACCAAATTTTGTTGCTTCATTGGTTATCTAATAAGTATCGAAACAATGTGGACGATTGGTTGGACTGTAGCTGTATATTATTTGCTGTAGAAATTGGTCTGTAGATATATTTGCTGTAGCTGTATATTCTGTAGTTGTAGATAATAAATGACAAAATTAATAAAAAAGGAAAGATATTCCTACAGCCATATATTTTTCTCTACAGCCTTTAAAATATTGCTTTAGTAAATAAGGCTTCTACAGCCATTTTTTTGCTGTAGGAGCTGTAGCTTTAAAAAATGAGATAAAGCATGATTGGTAATTTGTTGGGTTGTAACTAGAAATTAAAGCTAAAGATGGCTCCTACAGCCCAGGATCGATAGAGGAAGTCACAGAATTTTAGCAAAAAAAAAAAAAAATTGGATTAGTTATACAAAATTTAGAACCAATGAGAATTAGAAACCTCGTAGGTTCTGTGAGGTCTGAAAGAATTTCAATTGAGATAAGGTTCTTAAAATTTTGTAATAAAAACTTATTTATTCTTAATTGTTTAAAGTTATATATACCCATCCTCATCCTTCCAATGGAGATGGTGTAACATTTTCCCAAAAAAGGAGGAGACACTAATACAGATCAGGTCCATTATTAAAGCCGATTTCGTTGTCAGGATGGACAGGGCAATTGGATGATCACCAGTTCCCACATGTGGAAGTGGAACAGTAAAACGTGTTTGATATATTATCCTTTTTAACATAAATATGTTATCTCCATTTCATTCTAAACAAAAATAAAGGCAAAGCGAAAGAGGGAAATCAAGAAACTCTTGTTTACACTCTCACATCTCCGTCGATCTCTCTCTCTCCTTTTCTTGTTTTGGAGATTCCTGCGGCCATATTGCACTGCGGTTTTGTTCACGATGTGGCTGTCCCGTCAACGTATACCGTCCTTCCGCCATCTGACGTCGACCGCAAGTCATGACTCTGAGTTCATGTCCTACATGGTCGAAAAGGTTAAATCCGTTAATAACGCACTAGACGAGGCCGTTCCCCTATGCGAGCCAGTAGTCAAGATCCGTGAGGCCATGAGGTACACGCTTCTCTCGGGAGGGAAACGCGTAAGGCCAGTGCTCTGCTTGGCTGCATGCGTGCTCGTGGGCGGCCAAGAGTCAACAGCAATGCCGGCTGCATGTGCAGTTGAAATGATCCATGCGTCGTCTCTCATCCAAGACGACCTCCCTTGTATGGATGATGACAGTCTCCGGCGCGGAAAACCCACCAATCATAAAAAATTTGGCGAGGATATAGCCGTCTTGACCACTGATGCGCTCATAGCTTTGGCCGTCAAGAAGCTGGCGACATCCACTTCGTTGGGGGTGCCTCCAGAGAGGGTTCTACGGGCCGTTGTGGAGATGGCGAAAGCGGTAGGAACGGAAGGGCTTGTTGCGGGTCAAGCGGCGGATCTTGCCGGAGAAGGGATGAACTTAGAAGAGGACGTATGTGCCGGAGTGAAACATCTTGAATTTATACATATTCACAAAACGGCAGCGTTGCTTGAAGCAGCGACGGTTACGGGAGCCATAATGGGAGGTGGGTCTGATGGAGAGATTGAGAGGCTTAGAAAATATGCGAGATGCGTTGGGTTGATGTTTCAAGTGGTGGATGACGTTCTCGATGTGACTAAATCATCAGATGAGCTAGGGAAAACTGCCGGCAAAGATTTCATCGCCGGAAAGTTGACGTATCCGAAAGTGATGGGAGTGGAGAAGTCAAGAGAATATGCTGAGGAGTTAAACAGAGAAGCACGGGGATATCTTCATGCATTTGATTCAGATAAGGTGGCCCCTTTGCGCTCTCTCGCTCATTACATTGTAAATAGACAAAACTAATGTGGCAAATTGCTAATGGTTATATTTTTTCTTTTTATAAACTATAAAAAAGGAGGAAGTTACGAATGTTCAAAAAGCTTGATTCAAATGAAAGTATATCCAATGAAAAGTATAGTACTTAGAGGTCCAGTAACCTTCATTTGTCCATGTGATTATGTCATCCATGTTCAAAGTAGGATAATAACCAATTATCATTGGTCAGATGGATGTGTCTCTGCTCCCTCATTTTGAGTGACATGCGTAAAAATTAGATACTTCCCGCAAGTCACACCAACTTATCAAAAAAGGTGACATCCAAAAAAAAAAATTAGCACTTCATGTATATGACCGAGCGTATGCATTTTTCGTATAAAAAAAAAAAAGTCAAACGGCAATAGAAAAAAAAACCTATTTATTACGTTTGCATATTTGCCTTACAAAATAGTACTAATGTTTTTATAAGTGTAAGCATCACATGTTAAGTAGTAAATGCAAACGTAAACATTAGTTTCGACTACTTCTCAACTTCAATCAACCACATGGGACTAATTAATGAGAATTATGTTTTTCTGTTTCTTATAAAAATGTTACCGCTGCAGTTAACCAGCTTTCTCTCGACGCTGTAATCTATGTATTACTGTTATACTTATTAAGTTTCAACAAAAGAAGCTGTTTTGATTTGTGTTTACGTCACCGAAATTCTTTAAGAAATCAATAAACGGGATTAATTCATTAAAAAAAAAAGAAAAAAAAAAAACCTAAAGGCCTAATTAACCCTTTCACAACTCCACTATAAATATGGTATCAGCATTCCAACTTAAAAGGATCAAACTAAAGCCAGAGATGGAAAATCGAGAAACTCTTGCTTACACTCTCATTTCCATCTTTCTCACTCTCCAATTCTTGTTTTGGAGATTCCGGCCGAGTTACACTGAAGTTACATCTGCCTTCAGACTGACCCGCCACCTTAACATCCGCAGTTTAACTTCGGCCACAAGCTATAACTTCGACTTCATGTTGTATATGGTTAAGAAGGCCAAGTCTGTCAATAAAGCACTAGACGAGGCCGTTCCTCTCTGCGAGCCTGTAATCAAAATCCGTGAAGCCATGAGGTACACGCTTCTCTCGGGTGGAAAACGCGTAAGGCCAATGCTTTGCTTAGCTGCGTGCGAGCTCGTAGGCGGCCAAGAGTCCACCGCAATGCCCGCTGCGTGTGCGATTGAGATGCTTCACGCGTCGTCTCTCATCCAAGACGACCTCCCTTGTATGGATGACGACGACCTTCGCCGTGGAAAACCCACAAACCATAAAGTCTTTGGCCAAGATATAGCCGTCTTGACCGCTGACGCACTCATAGCTTTGGCTGTCAAGATGATGGCCGCATCCACCTCCTTGGACGTTCCTCCAGAGAAGGTTCTCCGGGCCATTCTGGAGATGGCGCAAGCGGTGGGAACGGAAGGTCTCGTTGCGGGTCAAGCGGCGGATCTGGCCGGAGAAGGGATGAGCTTTGAGGCAAGCGAAGTCGGTTTGGAACATCTTGAGTTTATACATATTCACAAAACGGCGGCGTTGCTTGAAGCTTCTGCGGTGATGGGAGCTATAGTGGGAGGTGGGTCTGATGAAGAGATTGAAAGGCTTAGGAAGTACGCAAGATGCATTGGGCTGATGTTTCAAGTGGTGGATGATGTGCTCGACGTGACAAAGTCGTCGGAGGAGTTGGGGAAGACGGCCGGTAAAGATTTGATGGCCGTAAAGCTAACGTATCCGAGGTTGATGGGAGTGGAGAAGTCGAAGGAATATGCCGAGAAGTTGAACATAGAAGCGAGAGAGCATCTTCAAGGGTTTGATTCACAGAAGGTGGCTCCTTTGTTGTCTCTCGCTGATTACATTGTCAACAGACAAAACTGACTTGGTATGTGACAGAGATATGTTGGTTAAACGCGAACCACCGCAATGTCACCCAGATCAGGTTAAAAAATGGAACAAAAAGTAGACTTTTGGCAAATTATAGGATTCTAAATGTTGCACCTATCGAGTTTTTCTTTTTTTTTTTAAAAGTCCAAAAGAAAAACGAGTGAAAATCATTGAAATATGTGAGATCAGTGCAACGTAACCAGAAAATTCATCTTTCCTTATTGATCGCCCGTGTGTACCAGAAAATATGTGAGATCAGTGCAACGTAACTTGAGCATGATTATTGCTGGTCTCTAAAAGAAATTCTAGAAAATAATATTATATGAATATTAGTTAAATATTAGGTGAGTCTCTAAACTTTGGATAATCATTACCAAATTATATCTTATCCAAAGTTTATAGACTCTTTACAAAAAAAAATATATAAAAATGTACATATATTTCATTTTTATTTTTAGAGCTTCAGATTAAGAACTTCCGATAAAAATGCTTTTATAGTATATAATTTAGAGTATCATTATTGGAAGTTTTATAAATGAGTTTTCAAAAAACAGTTAGATCATAAACAAATATTATTTAATAGTTTTTATTTGAGTATTCCAATGTTTTAGAGACTTTCATATAATAAAAAATATTATTTAATAGTTTATAATAATAAAAAGTTAGAGTCTTATTTATAGAATCTCCAATAATGTTGCTATTTGAGAAATTTAAAACATAATTATTGAAAGAATCCTACTAAAAGTTCTGAATTATTATTTATTTAGTTAATTAATTTTGATTTAGTAAATTTTGTATTTTTTCAGCCAATAAAATATTTTAGAAACAGAGTTTAAAAACTCTTGTTTTAGAATTTGTTTCTACAACTATTACATGTATTAATTTATTTTAAAGTTTCTTATTTTTCTTTTTCTAGAACCTCTGTCCTCCGTCAAGAGGTTCCAGTAATCATGTTTTTATAATAAAACTTGGAATATACCTGTCTCAATTAAAGATTTACTTCAATATCGTAAGTTCGTAACTAAGAGTATTTCAAAGAAAGAAAAATATTAGTATTAAAACAAAATTTACAAAGCCTTAAAAAAGGCAACACATCATCTCGGTTCTCTCCAGAAATGGGTCCTTCCGAAACGGAAAGTGGTAGCAGAAGTTTTCAAAACCCAGATTGGGAAACCGACTTCAACCGTTTCGAACATGCGATTTCCTCTGGTCCGGCTCCGGTTCGTGTAAGATCCGTCATGAAGCTGTCAGATTTAGCGATTCGTTTACCGGATAGTATTCTATCCCGTGCTATTCCGATCCTCGCCGGTCTTCTTCGCGTCTCCAATGATCCCAATCGTTCCGTTCAAGCTGCCGCCGCGCATTGCTTGAAACGCATCGCCTGTCGCGGCGGTGAAGGGGGCGGATTTGCGGTGACGATGGGGAGGTGCGGTGTGATTGCTGGCTTGTTACGGCTGTTACTGGAGGCGAATGCGAATGGTGATGTGCTCCGAAGCATTTGGGTGAAATGTCTGTGGAGTTTAGTTACGTTTGGATCTTCGATCCGAATCGGCTTGGCTAGGTTAGGTGGTTTAGAGATTGTGACTCGTGAGTTGAACACTTGGGAAGATGATTCAAGTAGATGGTATCTGTTAGAGATCCTTACTGCTTTGACGACGATAAGAGAGAGCAGACGCGTTCTTGTTCATAACGGAGGGTTAAAGTTTCTTATAGAAGCGGCTAAAGTTGGGAACTTGGCGTCAAGAGAGAGAGCTTGTCACGCAATTGGATTGATCGGTGTCACTAGACGATGTCGGCGATTGCTGGTTGAAGCAGGAGTGGTTCCAGTACTTGTGGATCTTTTTCGTGATGGAGATGATAAGACAAAGCTTTTAGCTGGTAATGCCTTAGGGATCATATCGGCTCAGACCGAGTACATTAGGCCGGTCACCGAAGCTGGTTCCATTCCTTTGTACGTCGAGCTTCTCTCGGGACGAGATCCAATGGGGAAAGATATTGCAGAGGATGTGTTCTCTATACTTTCTGTAGCTGAGGGTAATGCTGTTTTGATAGCGGAACAGCTCGTGAGGATCTTGAGAGAAGGAGATAACGAAGCCAAGTTTGCTGCTTCTGATGTCTTGTGGGATCTTGCGGGTTATAGGCATTCTGTGTCTGTGATTAGAGGCTCTGGTGCGATCCCTTTGCTGGTCGAGCTCGTGAGAGATGCGTCCCTTGAGTTCAGGGAGAGGATCTCTGGGGCTATTTCTCAGTTGTGTTACAACGAGAACGACCGTGTGGCCTTTTCTGATTCCGGTTTGATACCGATTCTGATTGGATGGTTGGGTGATGAGTCGGAAGAGCTTAGGGATAATGCAGCCGAGGCACTTATTAATTTCTCTCAAGACCAAGATCATTATGATAGAGTACGTGAGGCGATAGTTCATCCTGTGTTTCAGAGTATGCAGAGCAGACTTGCTAGAATCCGAGCCTCTCATGAGCATTTGGTTAGGTCAATGCGAAGGGTTACTATCGAACACCTTACCCGGGACCCAGATCTTCTCTGACGGGAAATCCAGATTGCAACTGTTTTCATGTAAACACAAATTCTGTTTGATTTTTGTTTCCTTCATATGTTTGTATACTTTTTTTTTTGGTCTAATCATATGTACATGTACCAAAAATTATCGACTTTGAATGGATATGGATTCTACATCGTTGATTTTTCTTTACATTAGACCGTAATTATCATAGACTACTACGGTCTATATCTTTTTTTATAATAAAATTGAAGTATATCTAGCAGCCAGAAATCATAGATGTGGCTGGTTTAATGATCAAAAACTGCAGACGTATATTTCCATATCCATTCTTCAAAGTCTATATCTTTTGGTAATGTATACAAACATCTCAAAGAAAGAAACAAAAAATCGAAAAAATCAAACAACATTTGGAGGTGGAGATCATACCAGAGGAGATCTGGATCCAGGGCAAGATGCGAAAGAGGAAGTTCTCCAATTGTGGTTCTTTTTGTTCTGATGGATCAATCATTTCAATTTTGCTTTATAATTTCTTTCATTTTTGGCACAATCTGGTTCTTTATGGATTATTATGAGTAATGTGTGTTTGTATTATTAGATTGGGCCATTGTCCGATAAGACAATTGGAAAATGGTTCTGACTCTGAGAGAGAAAGAGAATATAGTGAGAGAATAATATAAGAGCAATTGATTTGTAAGTTTAATGCATTTTCTGACACCATATCAAAGTGTTTATCACGCTAATTTTGCTTTAAGTTTGATAGCCACGCTTATTTTGTGCATAGCTGGATTAATGAATTTTGAATAGTGTTCGAAATAGTGTCTGAAAATAGTCAATAACACATTTTATGATTATCTCAAAGTACCATCATGTCATATAAAATTCTTCTATAATTTCATAGATGCATACCAAGAATTGGTTAGAACAAATGACAAATCACATAAACAAGGATTGTATAACTAAAAACAAAAAGAATCCAATGGTGACCCTAAGATCTCTCTAAAATCTAAATAATCTTTAAGATAACACAGAGACAATCAAAAACAAGTTTTGCAAAAATTGACATAGTTGGGTTTTGTCTATTCTTAGTGGGTTTTTGTCCTCTGTCTCTTCTGTTCAAACGTTTTTTCTCTCTGTCTTCCAGAAAAAAAAAGAGAGAGAAAAGTTATACAGGATCGTAAAAAGAAGAATTTCTTCTTGAAGAATCGATCAATATTAGCGCGTGTTCGCTGCAATGCTAACTTGGGAGGACCCAGTTAGGCTTGCAAGCAACACGGCCTTGACGAAAAAGCTAGCACTCACTACATTCCTCATCATTTTGTTATGTCCCGTCGCAATGGTCATGTCCCAGGAGAAGGAGGTTGTGCCAGGTTCAGACGCAGATTGTCTTTTGAGATTCAAAGACACATTAGCAAATGCTTCTGTCGTTAGCAGCTGGGATCCTTCAACCTTGCCTTGTAGGCGAAACTCCCCGAATTGGTTTGGTGTTCTCTGTTATACCGGCTATGTTTGGGGCCTACAGCTCGAAGGAATGGGGCTAACCGGGAAGCTAGACCTTGAACCCTTGGCTCCAATCAAGAATCTACGAACCTTAAGCTTCATGAACAACGATTTCAATGGCGCAATGCCACCTGTCAAGAAACTCGGTTCGTTGAAGTCATTATACTTGTCTAACAACCGGTTTACAGGGGAGATACCCGCGGATGCGTTTGATGGTATGCATCATTTGAAGAAGCTTTTGTTGGCCAACAACGCCTTTAGGGGAAACATCCCTTCTTCTTTAGCTTCTTTGCCAGTGCTTTTAGAGGTCAGGCTAAATGGAAATCAGTTTCAAGGGGAGATACCTGATTTTAAACAGAAAGATCTCAAGTTGGCTAGCTTTGAGAACAACGACCTCGAGGGACCTATACCCGAAAGCCTACGCAACATGGATCCTGGCTCCTTTGCAGGTAACTTATTAACAAGAACTTTTCATGATCTACACATGTTTAGTAAACTGTACGAGTTCTTGAATTTGAAAAAAAACAGGATTGTTTTTGTTTTGTCGATGAACATTGCAGGGAACAAGGACTTGTGTGGTCCTCCATTAAGCTCATGCTCAGCGGATTCCTGGTTTACTTCTGATTCCAAGGAGAAGAACAAGAACCAATCTTTCTACACGATTGCAATCGTTTTGATCGTCATTGGGATACTACTAGTGATCATTTCGCTTGTGCTCTTTCTTCTTCATACCAGAAGACGCAAGTGCTTGTCGGCTTATCCATCTGCGGGAGAGGAGAGGACAGAGAAATACAAGTATGATCAATCCGCCGACATAGAGAGAGCCGCTGAGTCTGTTAAGAGTAACACTAGCAAGAGAGGAGTAGCACCGGATCAGGGCAAGCTTCTGTTTCTGCAAAACGACATTCAAAGGTTCGACCTTCAAGATCTTCTAAGAGCTTCTGCTGAAGTTCTTGGCAGTGGAAGCTTTGGTGCTTCTTACAAAGCCGGGATAAATAGCGGAAAGACGCTCGTCGTGAAGAGGTATAAACATATGAACAACGTCGGAAGAGATGAGTTTCATGAGCATGTGAGACGGTTAGGGAGGCTGAGCCATCCGAATCTGTTGCCTCTTGTGGCTTACTATTACCGTAGAGAGGAGAAACTTTTCATCACTGAATTCATGCCTAACCGTAGCTTGGCAAGCCATCTTCATGGTACGTAGGATTCAGTTTTTTTTGTCAATAAAAATTGTCACTTTACTTCGTTTTTTTTTACCCAAGACAGAGATGCTCTTTTTCAGCGAATCATTCTGTGGATCAACCTGGATTGGATTGGCCAACAAGGCTAAAGATTATACAAGGAGTGGCTAAGGGTTTAGGTTACTTGTTCAACGAGCTACCAACCCTCACGATCCCTCACGGCCATCTCAAGTCATCAAACGTCGTACTAGACGAATCTTTCGAGCCTCTCCTCACGGACTACGCGCTAAGACCGGTGATGAACTCAGAGCACTCTCATAACCTCATGATCGCTTATAAGTCGCCAGAGTACAGCTCAAAGAGACACATAACGAAGAAGACTGATGTTTGGTGCCTCGGGGTTTTGATCTTGGAGCTACTAACTGGTAGGTTTCCGGAGAATTATCTAAAGCAAGGGTACGACGCAAACATGAGCCTTGTGACTTGGGTGAGTAACATGGTTAAGGAGAAGAAAACGGGTGACGTGTTCGACAAGGAAATGACTGGGAAGAAGAACTGTAAAGCAGAGATGCTAAGCCTGTTGAAAATCGGGTTGAGCTGTTGCGAAGAGGAGGAAGAAAGGAGGATGGACATGAGAGTTGCTGTGGAGAAGATAGAGAGGTTAAAAGAAGGACAGGAGTTGGATAATGATTTCTCAGCTTCGACGCACAATGTCTTTGCTTCTCGGTCGATAGACGACGATGACTTTGGTTTTGCCATAAATCGATGATGAGTGTGAACAGTCTTCAGAACAATGGAAAAGTTTGAAGAAAAAAAAAACAATTTGTAAATTTGATGCAAAGAAAGAGACTGAACCTTCGTCGGCAGCTTCAACGAGAAATAAAGTTCGGGTTTTTTTTTTCTGAAAGAAAATGTATTAACGGAAAATCCACGAGATATATAATGATTAATCATGAATCATGATACAACCCATAGTTTTATTTTTGTATATTCTTTGTTTTGTTAACTCTTCCAGCTTTATAAATCACTCTCGTCGTGTAAATCTATTTTGAATAGTGTCAAAAAGTTTACACATTTCTGAGAAATGATGTCTCCATCTGTTTTTCAGTACTATAATTTAATAGTCGAATCCATTCATGAATCCATGTGAATTGAGAGTCAATGCATGAGGATTAGTAAAGCTCCAAACTTTTTTCCTGAGAATTGTGAAAAGATTTGAAATTTAAGGCCAAAATTGGATTTTTCAGGAATATACTAATTACTGCCGAGGAGAATCCGCGACTACCCGAAGCTGTCGGAGACGCAAAAGATGATCAGACAGAGAGAAGGAGCGGTAAAGATGATCCATTGTTCTTCTTCAGTCTACCACTGAATCTCAAATGTCTAATTTTGGGAGAGAAAAATATCCCAAAATCCCAAATTTAGGAATACCGCAGATTTATTTGGTTTTGGGAATGAAACCCTCCAAGAAGATAGAGGCAAAGAAGCCTGTGAATGGAGATGTTGATTTCGTTATATGCGTGGATTTGTTGCAACCTGTAAGCTTACTTTGTAATCGATGAAGTCCCAAAAGGGAAACGCAAAGAAGAATCATGCGAATTCAGGGTTAGTCGCTGTAGCAGTGGATAAAGACAAAGGAAGCCAACATGCTCTCAAATGGGCGGCTGATAATCTCGTCTTTAAAGGACAAACCATCATCCTCCTCCATGTTCTCCATCGATCCTCATCTGATTCAGGTCTCTCTCTCTCTCTGGAACGCTCTTCTTATTACCAAACTCATCTTCTTGTTGTTGCTGTCTGAGTTTTTAAGATTATGTGGAGACTGATCCTTGTGGTGCAAACGGGTTTGTAGTTGAGGCTAATGCAGAGAAGCATAAGCAAGCCGAAAACCTTTTCGTGACGTTTCATTGCTACTGCAGTCGAAAAGAGGTAAAAGCAGCGATGAGAGATCTCTTGTCCTCCCATGCTTGCTTTGTTTCCAACAGATTGGCCTTAAATGCGTGATATTGATCTCTCTGTTGCTAGATACAATGCCTTGACGTCACGCTTGAGAATGACAGCATCGTCAAGTCCCTTGCGGGATATGTTTCCTCTGGTGTGATTGAGAATTTGGTTCTTGGTGCCCCGTCCAGGCATAGATTCATGAGGTACGTATTATTACATGAACCTCTTATGTTTGCTTTATATCTTTAGTCTTTTCTTCTGCTAATGTTTGTTTTCTATCCGTATGAAGGAAATTCAAGATGTCTGATACACCGAGCAGTGTAGCGAAAGCAGCACCTGATTTCTGTACAGTTTACGTCATTTCGAAAGGGAAGATATCATCTGTACGCCATGCCACGCGAGCTGCTCCTTATCGATCTCCGCTTATGGGTCAGATTGAGAATCATTCTGCAGCCTCTAACTACGAAAAGTTGAAGAACACCATTAGCTTTAGAGGTAAAATTTTTAACCAGCTTGTTTAGGCTTAACCACGTGAAACCGCACGCATCTTGAGATTGTTCTTTTTCTGCTACAAACAGATAGAACTTCTGCAAGGCCTTCGGTTTCTAGCTCCATTGAAGATTATGGAAAGTAATGTTTTCTATTATTAAGAAACTAATCCGATTTTCTAAGAGAAAAAGTTATAATTCTTTCTTCTGCGGTAATATCATCAACAGGTCACCTATGGCGAGGACATCAAATTACGAAAACTCATTCTATGATTTGTCAGACTCGGAATACACTACATTCGAAAACGACATAACAATTGTTTCAGGCAGGCCAAGTACCACGAGCTCAGGCCGGCGAAGTACCACGAGCTCAGGCCGGCGAAGTACCACAAGCTCAGGCAGGCCGAGTACAAGCACTAATGGAAGGTCTGAAATGTCTTTTGTGAGCTCAGGCAGGCCGAGTACAAGCACTATCGAAAGCCCTTCCTTCATAGATGAGTTCCCTGATCCTGGTGTAACCCCGAGAATGTCGACGGGTTCTGGACAAAGTGTTGGCTCTATGCGTCTAGGAATCAGGTTTAATGACACCAATATCCAACATGAATACTCTTTCGTCTCACAAGATAGCGGTCGATCACCTTGTTCTTGTTCACCAAAAAACTTGGTAAGACGCGTTTGATTGGTCATAGACAGCAATATTTGGTTTTGTGGAACGATTACTATATATATGTTTCCTTGAAATGTACAGGAAGAAGTGGAAGCTGAAATGCGGAGATTGAAACAGGAACTGAAACACACAATTGACATGTATGGGTCAGCTTGCAGAGAAGCACTAGCAGCAAAGCAAGAGGTAATTTGATATAAAGTGAAACACGACCCTGTATGTATGTTCCGTGCAGTGCTGACTGAAAGAACTTTAACATTTGGATCAAAGGCAAAGGAGCTCCAACGTCAGAAAATGGAAGAGGAAGGATGGGTGCAAGAAGGACAGTTATCGGAGAAATCTACAAAGTCAATAGTTGAAAAAGAGAGAGCAAACAAAGCTGCAATGGATGCTTCTGAAACAGCAGGCAAGATAGCAGAGCTGGAAACACAAAGAAGAGCCATAGAAGCTAGAGGTTCTTTCTCTGATTCCAATTTAAGGTATCGGAGATATGTTATTGGTGAGATTGAAGAAGCCACAAACTCATTCGACAAGGCTAATAAGATAGGGGAAGGAGGATACGGTCCCGTTTTTAAGGGCCACCTTGATCATACCCCTGTTGCTGTTAAGGTTTTGAGACCCGATGCAGCTCAAGGAAGATCTCAATTTCAAAGAGAGGTAAGTTAACTAAAAAAAATACACTTAGTACTACAAATCTTAAAAAGATTCAGACTTCGGTTTAGATGAGAACCGATGATTGAGACTTGTTGCAGGTGGAAGTTCTCAGCTGCATAAGACATCCACATATGGTGCTACTTATTGGAGCATGTCCAGAGTATGGAGTTCTTGTTTATGAGTATATGGCCAAAGGGAGTTTAGCTGATAGGCTTTACAGGGACGGAAACACGCCGCCGCTCTCGTGGGAGCTCAGGTTCCGAATTGCAGCCGAAGTTGCGACGGGTCTGCTCTTCCTTCACCAGACAAAACCCGAGCCCATAGTGCACCGTGATCTGAAACCTGGAAACATTTTGATTGACCAGAACTACGTAAGCAAAATCGGGGACGTTGGATTATCCAAACTAGTGCCTGCAGTTGCAGAAAACGTCACGCAGTGCCACGTCAAGTCAACCGCTGGGACATTCTGTTACGTTGACCCGGAGTACCTACAAACCGGAATGCTTGGTGTGAAGTCAGATGTCTACTCCTTCGGTATCTTGCTTCTCGAGCTGCTCACGGCGAAAAGACCTACGAGATTGGCTTACAATGTTGAGCAAGCGATGGAGCAAGGGACGTTCAAGGAGATGTTAGACCCAGCGGTGCATAATTGGCCGGTGGAAGAAGCTCTGTCTTTGGCAAAGGTTGCGCTTAAATGTGCACAGCTGAGAAGGAAAGACCGACCAGACCTTGGAAAAGAGGTTTTGCCAGAGCTGAATAGACTGAGAGCTCTTGCAGATGCGAATATGGAGTGGATACTGTTCAACTATAGCAGAGGCCCATCACCAAACCATAACTCAGTGTCCTTGCCACCAGTTGTGAGTATTGTAAAATGCTCTCAACATTTGGTTTATATCCTCTTCCTCTCATATTATAAATGAAAATCTTTGAAATGCTTTCTGATGCAGGATGAAATGAGTGTAACCTCGGATGGTTCGAATACACATTCAAGTACTTTATCGGACACGGAGAAGAACTTAGGTGCATTATTACTTTTCGCAATTGACTACTTAGTTATCATCTTCTAAAACGCTAATATGTGTGTTGTTCATCAAATCTCATACTTTCTCCTCTGTGAAACTTTACTTTTAATGTTTCAGACGAAAACGAGGAGGATTAGCATTCTTGTCTGTTGAAGGAAAGAAGGACTGAGGCCATTCTTGTATCTTTAGTTTGTTTAAGCCATCTAATTATGAATATTTTGTGTGTACATATTGTAAATATTCGTAAAGAAGAAAAAAAAATGATTAGGCTTGTAAAGTTCACTGCAAGACGTAAACTCTATTTTTGATATGTAAGACGAGGTTTGGACCGCACAATGGCTGATGCTATAATTGCCAATCCTAATAAACTTTTTTTTTTTTTGAGCAAATCCTAATAAAAAAAATCCTAATAAACTTCTAAATCGAGAATTATTGGTAAATTATTTAGTGTGTAACAGCTCATTGGTTTCAGTGGAAAGTACTACTGAGCTATAGCCTCAATTTCAGTAGAACCTGACGCTATATTGTGCTATCATGACTCAATTTGGATCCTTCACTTAAGCTAAATAAAAGTTCTTTCCTTATTTAGTTGAATTCTCAATTCAAACGCGTCTTCTTATCTTTTGCTTTTAAGCTAAAATCTAATTTGGTAATTATAAAAAGTAATATTATTTCGTTAATTTTGATATTTGTGCTGAGCCTAAATATGTAAATTTAAAAGTGGTAAACAGTATATCAAAATCATTATAAAAAAATCACTCTATTTAACTCTTTTAGGTATACGTATGTACATCTATGTGATAATGTGGACCAATAAACAATTACGGAAAGAAGTGAAAGTTACATATAATTAATTATTAGTTTTCTCTTCTTATTATCACTGATTAATATGCATTGTTTGAAATAGCAGAGGTTGGTCATAAGAAAACTAAAGATGAGAATAAAAAAGGAAAAAAAAAATAGACGACAAGCTAACAAACAAAAGCAATTAACACTTCAAGGCAGTTAGTTCAATATCATGCAAAGTGCTTAGGTGTGACAACGTCATGCGTTACTTTTTGCATCCACACACTCAAACTCCAATACGCAAATTACTGTTTCTAGCAGAAGGATTTTGCTATAAAAACGAGCTATATACTATGGTATGTTTCTCACACTCAGATTCAAGAACAGTTACACAGAGAGAAAAAACATAATACAGTTCTTTAGAAGTACTTTTCAAGCTATGTCTTCTCTTAGTCACTTCCAAATTCTTGTTTTTCTCTATGCTCTGCTTATTTTCTCAGCCGAATCTCGCAGAACCCAACCGCAAACGAATCATGATACTGAATCTAGCGACGATGGTGCAAAAGGCACAAGATGGGCTGTTCTAATTGCTGGATCAAATACTTATTATAACTACAGGCATCAGGTTGTTGAACTATTTTTATCTAAGTTTTTATTAGCTATTAGAAGAAACAAGTACTGGTCCTAGAGATATTCTATGAACTAAATCTACCGTTGTTTTGCTTCACAGGCTGACATATGCCATGCATATCAGATCCTGCGGAAAGGTGGTCTAAAAGATGAAAACATTATTGTGTTTATGTATGATGATATCGCGTTTCACTCGGATAATCCCAGGCCTGGAGTTATAATTAATAGACCCGATGGAGGCGATGTTTATGAAGGAGTTCCTAAGGTTCTTGTTTTGTGCATTTATATGCCTATATAATGAATCCACATATTTAAAACTTTATGGTGTGTTGATTGGTTGATATAGGACTACACTGGAGAAGCTGTTAACGTGAAGAACTTCTTCAATGTGATACTTGGAAACGAAAGTGGCATCACAGGAGGAAGTGGCAAAGTTGTGAAAAGTGGCCCTAAGGATAATATCTTCATTTACTATGCTGACCATGGAGCTCCAGGATTACTATGTATTTTACCGTTAATCTTTATCTATATCTAAGATGCATGTTTCTCGTGATACTAATCCACGTACGGTTTCTTGATGTTTATTCTCAGCGATGCCCGATGGTGAAGATCTCCTTGCAAAAGATTTCATCAAAGTCTTGGAGAAGATGCATAAGCTAAAACGATACAAGAAGATGGTACTAATATATTAACTCAGATCATTCATTATCATCTCTTCTAGCTTTATATATCATATGTTCTGTTCTTGAATATTTGAGGCGTCTTTTTGGTGATGTTAGGTGATATATGTTGAAGCATGTGAATCTGGAAGTATGTTTGAAGGGCTATTAAAGAACAATCTCAATATATTCGCAGTGACTGCTGCTAATGCGAAAGAGAGCAGTTTTGGAATCTACTGTCCTGGTTCATATCCTCCGCCTCCTCCTGAATATGGTGATACTTGTCTCGGCGACGTATTTAGCATCTCTTGGCTTGAGGACAGGTACTCTCAACCCAAAAAAAAAGAAAAAGACTCAATCTTTATGGATTATCATATGATTTGATTGTTATTCAAGACTTTGAGAATATAATCACTTCTTTTTGTTTATTCCAATATCTTTCCCTGTTTTGTGTGTTTTGGGGACAGCGACCTTCATGACATGAGCAAAGAGACTTTGAAGCAGCAATATAAAGTAGTAAAGAGAAGAACAGGATCTGATACTGAGACGAGTTCTCATGTCTCCCGTTTCGGATCAGAGGAGCTTCTTAAAGACTATCTTGTCTCTTACATTGGAACCAATCCTGAAAACAAAGACTTCACTTTCACTGGACTCACTGCCTCACCAATCTCTAATTCAAGCTTCGTCAATACCCGCGATATCCCTCTGTTATATCTCCAGAAAAAGGTGAAGTCCATCTTTTCAGATTGAAATAGAAACAGAAGAGGTATATCTGCTTTTATGATGTTTGACTATTTATCTCTCAGATTCAAAAATTTGCAATGGATTCACCTGAAAGACAAGAAGCTCAGAAGAAGCTGTTTGCCGAAGTGAACCATAGGAAACAAATCGATCAGAGCATTAGAGAGATTCTACGACTTTCGCTTAAACAAACCAATGTCTTAACTCTCTTAACATCCACAAGAACAACAGGACAACCTCTTGTAGACGATTGGGATTGCTTCAAGACTCTGGTAACAACCACATCTCAAACCTAGTTACTTGTGTGCTACGCAACAACCATTAAACCAGTATATAAACATCGCAGGTTAATAGCTTCAAGAATTACTGCGGTGCAACGATGGATTACGGTTTGAAGTATACAGGAGCGCTTGCCAATATCTGCAATATGGGAGTGGATGTGAAGCAAACTGTTTCAGCAATTGAACAAGCTTGTTCGATTAAATGATGTGGAGAAAAAACATATCTATGCAAAAATAATGTGATCGATCTAGAAATATGAAAGTTATTGCATAACATTTGATGTGTGGAGATGGTTGATGCCTATTTTTACTTAAAATAAAATTTTAGTTGATAACGCGAAAGTTTGGCCTTAACTTGTGAATTGGATTCACCGAACAATAACCTCGTACCAACTGTACGGTACGGAGGACTGTACTTGGGTTGGTGGTGCCAATAATAGTCCTCTTTTCTTAACCACGAAAGCGAAAGACATAAAGGCAGACAGATCATTTTAAACGAATAAAACAAGAAGAAAAATAAGAAACAAGAACAACTAGGGATTCTATAACCTAGCTTGTTTATTATTTTTCTTTTCTATGAAGATAACAACTTCAGGAAGATCTTTACAGTTATCTACGATCTATCATATGCAAAGTCCTTTTACTTTGTTAAATATATAAATGAATCGTGTTTGAACTTTTCTCTCAAGACACAGTTTCCTGTTATTATTTGAAATTTCTTGTGATTATATATTATTCAACAAAATGATGTCGCTAGATTTCATCATACGTTTAAAGAACCAGGAGAACAGACGAAACAGAAGATCCGAAAGGAACAGTAAGGATCGTCTTCTCTCAGGTGAATTATCTGACGGTAGAAGACGGACCAGAGATCAAAACGGTGTCCCAAGAGGGCATCTTGCGGTCTACGTGGGTCGCTATGAGATGCAGAGGTTCGTGATACCGACCAAGTATCTTCAATATCCTGAATTTAAGGTTTTGATGGATGAAGTAGCGGACGAGTTTGGTTATGGACATGAAGGAGGGATTCATATTCCTTGTGAGGAAAGTGTTTTTGAAGAGATTTTGATTAGATACATGTCAAGTGACAAGAAGAAATAATTGTACATATGATACAATCTTATATATATAATTATATTTTTAATTTTCCCTCGTCTTTCAACATTCTTTCAACGAACACCTGATGAGAAAACTATGTGTTCTTGAACCACATTCTCTACCAAAGCGATCATGTTTCTCCTCCACTGCATAGGCAACAAAACCAAACACAGACCTTTCTTGGTAATGGGCAAATGCGAGAATCAAGGAACAAAAACGATGCCATGCTCCTTAATGGTATCGATCACAATCCCTAGCTTCCCTTCAATTCTTTCTCCCTTTCTTGGCTCATAAGACACAGCGTAGACGTCTGCTTCCATTGAACGCTCAGCTATGAGCTTACCGATGAGCCTGCACGCCTCGTCATCCACAAGAGACGGTATATTCGTCCTTATATCTCTTGCGTTTGTGGTGGCCACCGAGATGACTTTGCTTGTTGGTCTATGCATCACTTTGGCGTGTATGAACTTCCTGGAGAAGAACACATTCAGCAGGAAAGGCCTCATGTACATGTCTGTTCTCTGCTTCCATGACTTCCTGTTGGGTCTTTTCGCTGCTTCACCGCGTGATCTTCGAGTCCACGCAGCTTGCACAAAAGATTCCTAAGAAATCCATCAAAACAAAACCTTATAAGAACAGTTCGGTACGAGCCTTTCATAGCAAAAAGGAAAACTTTTAAGTAACAAACTCTTCAAGACTAAAATCAAAGTGGATAAACTAAGACAAGAGGATAATCTGAATCAGTAGCTGCTACGTCGAAGAAGAAGCAATAATCGTTCAAATACCCAACAGATAAAGAACTGAACTTTGAAGAGAATAATACACTAGAACCCTAGATTCTGACTTCAAATCCACAAATTACGAAATTTCAACATACAAAGAACACACACCAAGCTACGATATCAAAACAGGCACCAAAAACTACGCGAGCCAGAGCAATTACAGATGAAAGCAATAAGACGGCTTTACCTTCTTGACAATGGGAGATGAGATAACCGAGCCGATTTCGATGGAGAATTTGGGAAATGAAGATTGCCATGAGACTGAAGAGCCGAGTTTGCTGGAACGACTTGACCGAGTCAGACCCGAGTCGACGGGGACGAGTGAGCAAGTCGATGAGACCAAGCAAGACATGTTCGTCGAGTGAGAAACTAATTTGATCGGATAAGGCTCGGCGGCTCGATTCACCCCACCGTCTACGCTTGTCGGATTTACAGAGTTTACAAAATCGTGTACTAAACCCTGAACCGGACCGGCTGATTAAATCCCGATGAACCGGATCTAACCGTCAACTCCTGAAATACCGGTTACCGCTTCGAAACAAAAATAAAGATATTCTGGAGAAAATAAAGGGACAGAAATGAGCGTTTTGATTCGACAAGTGGGAGGTGTTAACAACAAACAAAATAAAAATAAAAATAAAAATAAAACATGGGAGAAGCACATAAACCCTAAAAAGCTTAAATCTTCCCATAAATCTAAACACCTCACTTGCAGAATGTTCACAGGCTCTGTTTCGTCTCTATATCAAATAAAACTCTTCTTCTAGGGTCTCTTCATACTCTGAGAAGCTTTTTATTTTTTCTTCTCTTGTTTTTAAATTATAATTATGTTTTAATTGAATATTCTCTCTTTTTTTAGCCCTTTTTGAATCTCTCTGTTCTCTGTCTCTCTGATAAAAATCAATCTTTCAGAGAGAATAAACGGAGACAGATAGAGAGAAAATGGCAATGGTTGTTCCAAAAGAAGGGTTCGTTGTTATGGAGAAGGAATCTATTTCTTCCGCTCCATCAGATTCTCCTCTTCGTCTCCAGCCTCAGTTTCCTGACTTTACCATTCCTGTAAAGGTTTGTTTTTCTCTTCTCCTCACTCTGTCTCTATGAGAATATTCGAATACGTCTCTGTGAGTTTTGACAATCTGTGTTGTGTTCTGGTGTTTGTCTGATTTTGATATGCTGCCAGTGAAAGAATTGCAATAAGTGGCTGTTGGTAATTTCAACTGGGAACCACTGGTTTATGTGATTGGATGATCTGATGAAAGCCATTGTGTGGTATGATATATCTCTCTGTTGTGTTTTGTGATTCAGGATTTCTTCAAGTCTAGGGAAGCTCGTGAATTTCTTAGTGGGGCTTTAGCTGGAGCAATGACCAAAGCTGTACTTGCTCCACTTGAGACAATAAGGTCTGCATACTCCACACTTGTTGTCTCCTCAATGAAATCAATCCACTTTGACGTTTGAATCTTGTCTTACCTGCATTGTGATTTGCGTGAAATCTGGCAGGACGAGAATGATTGTTGGTGTTGGATCGAAAAGCATTCCAGGTAGTTTTCTGGAAATCGTACAGAAGCAAGGGTGGGTTGGTCTCTGGGCTGGCAACGAGATCAACATGATTCGAATCATTCCAACCCAAGCAATTGAGTTGAGCACGTTTGAGTGTGTAAAGCGTGCAATGACGTCAGTGCAAGAGAAGCTGAAGAAGATTGAGAAGGCAAAGATTGAGATTGGTGACTTTAGTTTCAGTCCGTCCATATCTTGGATCTCTCCTGTTGCTGTTGCTGGTGCAGCTGCAGGTATCGCCAGTACGCTTGTTTGCCATCCTCTCGAAGTCCTCAAGGTTCGATTAAGATCCCTTGTGTACTCCAAAGTTCAAACCTTTTTTCGGTTTGTTCTTATAGTCGAAAGAGGCTGATTTTCTATGATCTTTACCAGGATAGATTGACTGTGAGCCCTGAGATTTATCCAAGCTTGAGCCTTGCAGTTCCAAGGATTCTCAGAGACGATGGAATCCGTGGATTCTACGCTGGCTTAGGACCAACACTGGTCGGGATGCTTCCTTACAGCACATGTTATTACTTCATGTATGACAAAATGAAGACCACTTATTGCAAATCCAAGAACAAGAAGGCTTTAAGCCGTCCGGAGATGCTTGTCCTTGGAGCTCTAGCCGGTAAATAAGTAAATAAAAGTTTCTTTTACGATAGTTCCCGACTCAAGTCATGTTTGGGGCTCACTGAGTTGTGAATGGGGTGACAGGTCTAACGGCAAGCACCATTAGCTTCCCATTGGAAGTGGCGCGGAAGAGGTTGATGGTGGGAGCTCTGAAAGGGGAATGCCCACCGAACATGGCTGCGGCAATAGCAGAAGTAGTGAAGGAAAGAGGAGTCAGGGGACTCTACAGAGGATGGGGAGCAAGTTGTTTGAAAGTCATGCCGTCTTCAGGCATCACTTGGGTCTTCTATGAAGCCTGGAAAGATATCTTGCTCGCCTCCAACACCAAACCACTCATATAATGACGAAATTGAAACTTAGATTACCCATTGTTACTTGAAGCTAAAGCCGTATCATCACATCTTCAAAGTTATGATTTATGGAATGTGGTGGCCTGGCTTTGCGAGATGTTTATTTCTTTTTTGGCACTTGGGAGTGTTTTGATTCCCATGAGAAGAAGCTGAGTTTTTTTATTTATTAAGGCTAATTAAACAATTCTGTGTTCTTGTCAGTCAAAAGGAAAGAGCAAATCAATTATAACCACAAATTATGTTCACATCATATACACAAACCGTCACACTTAAATTCATAGATACAAGCCCATATGTACATAAGCATTTTCAAATATATATATCATTTTACTAACTCGAACATTGTCCAAATCTGCAACCCAAATGAGACCTCCTGTCTATCCTTCTGTCCCTTCTTCTGAGGCTTCGCTCTCTGCAACAATCACACATCAAAAACAGTTTCAGAACTTTGGAAGACAAATCAATGTTGACTGCTCACTTTTTGGTTTTCGACAAAACAAATACCTTCACCAAACAGTTGTTCGAATCGGGCTACTATGTGTTTCCCATATGTGTATTTCCTCAAACTCTGGAGATGAATTTTCATTCTCTGCACCAGAATCTCCCTTTGCTGATCTTTACTGATCTCCAAGACTTTCTGGACCACGTAATTTGCAAACTGATCTTTCATCATCGCCTGCGGAAGAAAAAAGAGTGTTACATCAAGTCCTATGTGGTTTCAGAGAGCTTTCTTTAGGATTGTGTTCTTACCAGCAAGTGGTTGTCTTCCTCGGACTTTCCCATTATCTCTTCAATCAGCAACTCTCTCTCGGTACTATCAGCATGTTCGAGACACTTCTCTACAACGTTGGACGCGTATTTGTGCTGACTCATCTGAACAACATTCCCTGTCAACTTCTCAATGATCTGTCTCCTCTCGTCGGGCTTCCCTCTCTCCAGGACATGCTGCAAGCAAATTATGAAGCCAAAACACAAGACTATGAACAAAATTAGATACAAGATAATGCCAGGGGAGACATTGGAATCGAGATTAACCAAACCTGAGTGACGTAATTCCCATACTGATCATGAGCAAGAGCAAAAGCGGATTCCAAGATTTCATCTATTATACAACGAGTCTCCTCATCATCTGAGCAATGCTCCAAGATTCTCTATAGCAAAAGCAGAAATAAAAAGAGTGAATATTTCAACTCACAACCACACAAGAGATACGCAGAAAGCGTCGCTCTTATCCATTTACCTGGATGACTCGGCATCCATAAGGATGAGTAGAAAGAGTGGCGACTTGACCACGGAAAGCTGCAATTATGAATCCAATCCTACCCGCAGGCATACTCTCTATACACTTTTGGATAACATGATTTCCGTTTTGATCTCTAACACACTTCATCACATTCCCATCGAGCTCACGAGTCAGTTCTGTCTTTTGATCAACATCTATCACTTCAAGGGCCTATACATTCATAAGGCACGAACAAGTACATATAACTTAACAACCATTTACTTCAGATACTGACACTGATATGGGGAAACTAATATTACTTTATCTACCTTTTGTATCACACGACATCCATACATTTGCAAGCTTAGAGAAACCATCTGACCAGCAAGTTGCTTCACAAGTTCTTCCCTCTGCGCTGGAGTTCCATGTTCTATGAACTGATATAAACAACACTATTTATCAACAAACGTATGATGAACAAGAAAAACTTTCCAGTACAAAAGAAAAAGTGGCTCACTTTTTGGATGACATAATTTCCAAAGACGTCAGTCATCAATTTTGAAGCTTGGGGAAGAACCTCACTGAAAACAGATGCCTTCTCCTCATCAGAACAGTGCTCCAACTTCTGCTGAATAAACCGGCTGCCATGCTGATCGACGCTGAAGTTAAGAAAAATGAGTAGCAAAATGATATCTTTTGATGCTTTCAAAACACTAATTCAGAATTAAGAACATGACAGATATCAGAATAGAAACACTGCCTGAATTCAACAACACGCCCTGCGATATCAGACAGTTCCAGTTTACGAGAATTTGGAGACTTGAGTTCATCAAGAAAAGAATGTCTTTTGAAATCATCAACGACGCTGCTGGCTCCTCCTCTGTTCCCTTGCCATCCACTAGGGTAGATCCCTGTGTTTCTACTTGGTCCTTGTTGATGATACCTTGTTTCACTTCGTCTTCCAAATTGGCTCATCATCCCACCAACCGGTGAGGATGGCATCACTGGACTAGCAAGAGGTGATCCCGGATACTGCGTCATAACTCTTACACCCGGCGGCACTGCAAAGTAGTTTCCCATGTGCCGTGGACTTTGCAACCCAAAACTTGGACTCAATGGACTGTTATGAGGTTCTTGGTTGGCCATAAAGCCACCAACTTGTTGGTCTTTATGCCCAAAAGACTCAGCGCTGCTCTGAAACGAAGGGGCATACGCCTCTGCTTGAGCCTGTTGATAATATTGCAATTGAAAAGGATCCACGAGAGGAGTAGCGTTATGTCCAGTAGGTGAAACTCCAGGCAGCAGCCGAGCGTTGTTGTAGCCCGAAGAAGAAGATGAGATATCATATGGCATAGGAACAGTGGCTTCATGAGATGGGTATCCACTCATATACTGAGGAGGGATACCAGAGGCAGGAGGGTAACCGCTATAATTATACTGCGGGAGGTACATACCCGAGGACTGAAAGTTATGATTGTAAAATGGGCTCAGAGATGTCATATATGCTGCTGTTGATGTATACATAGGAGGCGGTGTCAAACCGTGAGGAGATTGGAAAGTCGACTGTACCTCGCCAGTTGCAATCTTAGGCAAATTCTGCATCATCTCGTGTGTATTACCCATCCTCGGATAAGACATTTGTTGTGGCGAATTAGCTTGAACCTGATACGATGAAGGTGTGTATTGCACAGGCATTCTCCTTCCCTGAGACTGTTGTTCTTCTTGGTTCCTCCTCATTCTAGAAGCAGCGGAGGATGGAGCAGAAGCACCAAAAACAGATAGATTGTTGTCCTCGTGGTTCGCTACCCTCACGTTTGATCTCTCGTTCTGTGTGTTAGTAGAGCTTTGTGAGCCCAAATCAGTGGTAAAAGGATCTTCACTAGCAATAGCATCCATGGAGAGAGAATCTGTTTCCCTCAGCAGATTAGCCGAACTTATATCAGACTCTGGTAATCTTCTTGTGTTCTCTGAAGCTATACCAGACGACATGGCATGAATGTCTTCTGCTATTGGGCGATTCCCTGCCGAATGAGGCCGCTTGAACACAAAAGAAAGTGTAAAGAGGGAATCTTCCTTGATGTAAAATGAAACTAAGCGCAACTAAAGATGAAAAATCTAATCTTTTTAGTAACCACGTACCTGAATCATATCAGCGAAGCTCTTACGACGACCACCAGCCAAAGAAGCATAAGTCTGTTGTTCACCCGATGACGCCTCATCCTCAGGCTCCTCTCTATGAGTGGAAAGGGCAGTTCTAGAAGAATGCAAGGAAGATCTTAACCCCATGTTATCCCAAGAGGCTGCTGAACTCAGATTACTATCACCAACCCCACCCAAATGACGCAACAAGTGCTGATTCTCCCGTGAGATCAACGGAGGAGGGAGTCTCGGATTCAAGTTGATGTTGGACAAATAGTAAGCTACATAGGCAGGGTCGCTACGTATCTCTTCTTCAGAGTCATAATTCTCAATAGCCCTACTTAATATCTCAGAGCTACTACCTTCCTGTTGTTTCAATAGATTCCTAAGAGCTGCAAATGAACCTTCCATGCTAGGCGGGGCGCTTCCACTCCTACTTGGGATTTTCCCTGTGTGATCACCACCACCACTATCCAATCTATTTCTTTTCATAAGGAACCCTAAATCTTCAACCGCCATATCATGTGAGCCAAATATCCCAGTCTCCCTAGAAGCCTGCCAATTTTTTATATGATCACCTTCCACCATTCTCATAGCACTCTGCGTCGTCATACTTTCTACATCAACAAAAAGTTTCATGTTTCAGGCTAGGTGGTTTCAGAACACCAACACAAAGTAACCATAAAAGAATTAAAGCTAAGAACTTTAAGATATGATCCTTGTCGATTGGACTTCCTTAAAGTCCCCAACTTTCAATATCGACGTTTATTTTCTCAGTCCCTGTGTAATCGACGACATATGAATGAAATCTAACCATCAAGGATCGAAATTTCAGACACGATTCTACCATTTCAGAAGCTAAAAATTCAGTCAACCCAAACCATCAGGAAAAAAACTCAAAAAGGATCATCAAAAAGACGCCATCTTTTTAAAAGTACACGAAACCGTTGGACTCATTCATCAACCTCGTTTACTAACAGTAAATCGTATCCCAAGTCTAGAATCGGGGATCAAAATTCAAAAAAACAAAACACAGACTTACTTTATCGTTTTTTTTTTTAACTAATAAACTAGCTCCTTGCATGACTTGTGGAAGAAAAAAAGTAGATAAACGAGGCAGATACAGAGAAAGAGGAAAAAGTAAGCAGAGTTGAAGGTACCTGATGGTGATATTTAAGCCTCCATGAAAGTGTTTTTCTATCAAGAGCTCCAAATGAAATGTCGCAGAGAAGAGACCCAGAGAGATAGAGAGATTAAAACTAAACCCTTTGAAAAGTTTGTCCCAAAGGCTTCGTCGAGTCACGAAGTCAAGACTATGTTTTTTTCTTTCTTTTTTCTTCTTTTCTAGGCAATTATTGGGATGTTAATCTTTTATTTAATACCTAAAACTGATGATTTTTAAGAGTTTCCGATATCGTATTTTAACAACACTAACAAAATTTCAGAAATCACGACGGATTCGCACACGAAGATGTCCTCTTACCTGTATAATGACTGACTTACCCCTTACCTTGTTCTTTGATGATGGTGGTATAGTTAAGCCCTTTTTGGTCATTTTCACTTTTCCTCCAAAATTGATGACTAGGTTTGCCACGTGTTGACACTTCTAATTGAAAGAGATACGTTCACGTGGCTCTGTCTCTGTTGCCTGTTGCTACCACCAAAACACACACTTTTGTTTATTTTTCTTCTTCTTCCTCCCTTTTTTGTTTTTCTTTTTTGTCTCTTACGCAAATTTAACTTCAATGTTAGACTTTTATGAGAATTTACTATGTCTTATAATATTTAGATTTATATGTTTTATTTAGTTCTTAGGATTTGGTTTAATATGAAGAATGGAAATCCTTTAATTACTCAAAGACTTTGTCCAAAAACAATGAAAGTGACTGAAGATGAATAGGACTTTTCCATCATCATCATAAGATTTGGCTTCCCATCAACAAGACAACATTGGATTCTTTCATGTGTGCTACATCCAAACGACAACAATGAAAATGGTCCCTTAATAGTGAATCTAATACCAAAAAGCAACTCTTCTTGGATTTGAAACCTTAAGGCAAAGAGAATTAAGCAAATGGAACACACAATTACTTCATTAATTTGTCTGCAAAAATACTCAGATAATATGGGAACAGTTGATGTAAGGGATCTGAAATCATTGTGTGCGCTCATCATCTATTTATCAACAAGGGAAAAGAATTGGAGACGGGTGTCTTTGAAGCTTCCCAACAGAAAAGTCCAGTTTTTTCATCTTTTCTTCACACCATAGAAGATGCTCTTTACTGATTCTCGCCATCCTCAGAACCCTCGTAGCTAGTTTGATGTCAATGGCTGCAAACAAGAGCTGAACACCTTCCCATGTTTGAGGCCAAGATTTCTTTCTCAGCCCTTTTGTCTTCTTCGAAAGCTCCTTCGCTTTCACCCGCTTCTGCAAAAGTTTTTACAGAGGCTCAAAATCTTATGAGGCATATACATTGCTTCCAAGGCTTAAAAAGGTTACAGAGAAATCGTACCTTTTCAATAGACGACTGAACTAGTTGCAAAGGGGTTGAAGAGTTCATATGGTTATTGTTGTGGTTTCCAAACAAGTTAATAACCCCATTTGGTTTCTTCTTATCCATCTTCAAGAAAACGTTGAATGTAAGGATCGAGCTCTGGATGATTTTGATGAGATCGTCAGCGAGGACCATGAAGTCTGTATCTTTCTCCATATTCGTATCTGACCCTGAGATGTTTAAAAACAATATAAACTTATAGTGTTACTACTTTACGTAAAAAGGTGTTTAAGTGGCCGAAAATTCACCATGTGAGAGAGTTGAGGAAAATCACCTTGAATCTTGGGAACTTGAAGTAGCTTAGGCATTGCGTTTCTTGCACGAGCATAAAGTTCAGATCTTGAGCCCTGCTCAAATGGTTCATTCTCTATGTACCTCTGCAGTAAGACCAGGAACTGCTGAAACTGTTGAGCAGTATGGTTGTAGCAAGTCAGGATTTCGGGTTGGCATGAGATTAAGTGGCTCAGCTGCGTGTATTGACAGTGAAGTGTCTCCCAAGTGAGGCAGAGTTGAGCAACATATGCTGTCTCAAGATCTTGACAAGGGTCCATCTCAGTCTGCTGCAAATGCTCCATATCTTCCTCAGGAAGATCCATTTTTTTCAGAGAAAGACATCGAAAAGGTGACGAGAGCTTCTTAGATGCAGATCTTGGCGATGGAGTCGACGGACTTGAAGCAATTCCAATGCCTAAGAAAGTGAAGAGTTACTAACAATGCCATGGAAGAACAATGAGTAAACTGTAGAGCAAAGTTATTAACTTTATAAAGGCATTCCACAACAATCTAGCTAATGTTCACATGTAGAGATGAATCAAGTGTTAAGAGATGAGTAAAACAGATCAAAAGAAGAATCTTTTTACCAGATTCCTTGAGCTGCTGAGAGCTTAAGCGATCAAAGAAGAGCATACGCTCGCAATACTTTTCATAGACAGCATCGAAACCTCCCCACCATTGAAGTCCTTCAGCGACCACATCTCTCCACTCACTTGAACACTTGTCTTCTCCCTCATCTTCGCCTAGATAAGATTCCTCTTCCTCTTCTTCGTCTTCTTCAGGTATCAACACCATGAAACTGTTTCTCCTCAACTCCTTAAGCCTTCTCTTAACCTCATTGGTGATGAAATCATCGTCGTCGTCCTCGATCTCATCTGCTTTCCCCGAATCTGTCACACCAGCTACAGTGTTCTCACTCCTTGCTTGCTCTTGCTCCTCTCTCTCCTTCTCTAGGTTTGGCTTCCGTGACTTTCGAAATTTTCGAACTTTGAGGAAATCCATTCCCTCAAACACTTGGAGGAGTGTCTTTGGTTAAATCTCTTTAGATCTAAACTCAGATTTCTTTGCATGAACAAACAGAGAGATGATAATGGTGTTTCTCTTACGCCAAAAGCTGACCTTTTAACCCTTTCTTGGAAATCAAAGAACCAACCAAACCACAAAATGAGGAGAATGCATGAATCTAGAAAGATCTCACAGAATCATGACCCAAGAAAAAAAAACCCTAGAGAACCAGACAGAAGATGAGAAGACACTTAGAACTAGCAAAATTTCCACAAGATCAACAGAAGCCTTTGGATTTAAACTTACAGATTCGGTTCCTTTCTATCTCATAGAACACTAGCACACTATCTGCTAAACCCAACAAACAGTACACTGAAACTACACTGAGACAGTGGGAGGGAGAGAAAAAAAACAAAAAACAAAAAAAGGGTCAAAATTTAAGTAAGTAGGCAAGCGAAATTGAAAGATGAGAGAAAAGAAAACCAAAGACAAAGACAGGAGAAATCAAAAGAAAACGAGAAACGTTGAAACACTTGCAAGAGAGAGAGAGAAGAATGCTTTATTATGTCTTTTACTCTATTCAAGTTTTTTGGTAATAGGGGGAGGAAGAGGGAGCACAATATAAATGTGAGAGACTGGTATTGATTTCTAAACAGATCTCATTAAATTCATAATTAACTTTGTGGTTTCAAATTCCAACAAAAAGAAGAAGAAAAATATATTATTTCTTTTTAAAAACCCTTTCCTCAAAATTTTCCATTTTTGGTCCAAAAAAAAAACTTGAAAACCCCTTACCAAGAGGTTCTTCCATCCTGGGTCAATTGACCTTTCTTTTTCTCTCATAGGTCGAAACTGTCTTTTGCTTTCCTTATAGTTCTTTTTCTTATATTGTTAAAGAAAATGGAAATGAAAATCTGAGAGCATCCACATTGGAGGTTCATAGAGAAGTTCATAGAAAAAAATATAATTAACTAATGAAGAGAGAGAGTGAACAGTGACGATCTTGTATGCCAAAAGTTCTTTAGGGTGAACCCCTCTCTCCTCAGGTTCACCATGTGGAGAGAGGGGAGTGGTTGAAATTCTTTTTTTTTTGTTTTGATTTAAAAAAAAAAAAGTTATTAAAATACTGATTTTGGGTGAACCCAAGAGTGGGTTCACCAATGTATATGCTCTGAGAAGCAGTTAAAACAAAGTCTTTTTGGTTTGGTGTGAGAAGGAGAGAGAGATCTAAGAAGGGGAGAAGGAGCAGGAGGGAGTGAGTGGGGGGGCATTTGGGGTTAAAACAGTACAGAGAATATTGTCAGAAAAGCCGCGCAATTTGTTCTCCTTCCATTTGGTCACAATCACATTGCCTCTTCCCCTTCTCGAATTACTTCTTTAACCCTCCCCCACATCTGCATCTACGAGTTTGTCTTATGTTCTGTAATGAAACTATGGGCTTTCTCCAAAAGTTCGGGTTTTTCTTTACTGGGCTTCTCTTCTCAACTTTGATGTTTGATTTTGTATGTGGTCATATGAACGTTTCTCTTGTTTGTGTGTGTGTGTGTTTTTCCTCTGCCACGTCCTCTCTTCTCTCTCTCTCTCACACTATTTTTCTTTCTTCTCAGGGACTTCCTCTGGTAAGTTCATTCGATCATCACTTGATTCTCTCTATTTCTGCTTTAATTTTGCTTCAGCTGACGAAACCGTTGATGCTCGTCTTTGTCCTTTACTCAGCAGCTTCTACCTTACCGATTTTGAGTTAATTTTCTTTCTCGTGCATACAAGTTTGACTTCTGTCAAGGGATATTCAATAAATCAGATTGTTGTTATTCGATATGTCTATCTTCTAGTATGGCGTTTTGTTGACGTAGGGGACTTGTGTTTGTTGTGTTTATAAATAAGGGGTTTTCTAAGTTTTTGATGAATGCTTTACTCAAATTCGCTGCTTTTTCCTTACAACTGAACAAAAGGTTATCCCAAAATGTCTGCTTAGCCTTTGTCGTTTCATTATGCAAGTGATATGTTTTTTTGTAATAAGCTATAGGATTATATATACATGCTTCTAAGTTACTCTTATAGGCATACTAAGTTACTAAATGAGTGCTAATCAAAATGTTCTGTATTTCTTTTGATGGAATAGTTAGGTGAGAATCTTATTTTTCTGGTGTTTCCTTTGCTGAAAGAATCTATCCCTGATATGTAAAAAATGTGTTGCAGGATTGTAATGAACCGAAACAAAGATAACGTTGAGCCAACAATAAAAGATGATAGCCCATTTGGATATCTTCAAGAAGATCTCTTGATAGAGATATTTATCAGAGTTCCAATATCAGATTGGGAACAAATCTCCTCTGTTAGAAAGCAGTGGGCGGATTTGTTCCGAGGAGAATGCTTGTGGCAGGCTGCTCTTAACCGGGATTATCCTCTTGCTAGCAAAACTCAGAGATGGATTGGACCAATCCGCCAAGGATTAAGCAAACGGTTGATATATATACAAAAGACCTAGCTGAAACTTTTCTCTTTCGAATACATCTATTAGTTAGATTTAAAGAACTTAATAGCCTTTCTAGCTTGCAGGAGATTTGTGGCTTTATACATCAGCAGAAACGTATTAGGTGTGGATACAGACATAGATGAGATGCTGGGACATATGTACTTGTTCTTGAAAGATCAGCTTCAACTTTCAACTACGCCTGCTTCAGGCGTTCTGCATGGAACCCTGATCGGTAACTATGTTCTCTATTAGTATGCCATTGGCACTGCTTATGGAATCCCGAATGTGCTCAATTCCATTATAGACAGTAGATATGGCTCGGTGGTTTGAGCTTGGTAATGACATTTTTACCTTGTCTTCTGATGGCAGACCAATTGATTGTTTGTGGCAAATCGAAAGAAGAAGCTGATGAGCTTGTGACAAAGATCTGGCTAGCTCTTCTCGACAATTTAGAGGACACAAAACATACATTTATTGTGCTGAAATCCATTGCACAAGAATATGATGTAAGGAGAAGACTTCAATTTTTTAAAATCATTTTTTTGGGTAGAAAACTAACTCATTCTTTTAATAATCACAGGGTTTTCTTCCATATCCATATTCAAGACCGATCAAAGTGCAGTGGAAAGTGTTTGAGAAACTGTTTGTGGACTTTCGTGACTTGTTTGTTCATTCAGAGTATTGCGACTTAATAGGAATCGCCAAGAAGAAGTTTCAAACAATACCACATCTTTGGTTAGGCTATTAAACTAACTAACTTATTACCCAAAAGACATTCAAAAGTCTGCATCTTTTGTAAGAAAAACGTCTGAAATGCATCTTCTTTTGGCTCATGTAATATTCGTGGTTGCTTTCTAAAACCAAAAAAAGTCAAACCTATCAACGACTCTTTGTTGACTATTATTAATAGTAATATCTTCCTTTTACTTGCAAAACCAATTGTTCACTTCTTCTTCAAAATGGCTCTCACGAAAGTGATAACGATTCTCCTTCTCTTCGTCTCTGTATCACCGACCTTGGCGCAGGCCAACGGTGGCGGACACGTGTCAATACTCGTCTCGGAGAAGGGCCTTGAGTTCGCGAAAGATTTCCTCATCCAGAAGGTGATATCTATGACGATTCCGCTTCAGCTACCAGGAATCGAGAAGAAGGTTCACATCCCTCTTGTCGGGAAAGTTCGAATGGGTCTGTCGAATATTACGATTTACGCGGTTGATGTTCAGTCGTCGAGGATCGAAACCGGAGAAGGTGGAATCGTTTTGAGTGTTTCAGGCGCGACAGCAGATTTGAGCATGGGTTGGTCTTACACTTACAGAGCTTCCTTCTTCCATGTTTCTGATCATGGAAATGCTTCTGTGAAGGTAAGTTTCTGGAAAATAAAGTTATGTGCTTTATGAAAATGGTTTTTTTTTATAATGCTTCTCTTAAAACCAAAGTTTGGGTCTTTCGTTTTTGTTCTTTTGGGTTCATCACATTTGATTCTATTTCATCAGAAGAGGAAAAAGAGCTTAACAGGTGATGATGATGATGATGATTCTGATGATGAAGGTTAAAGGAATGGATTTGAAAACCACTGTCACTTTGGTTGATGATAATGGAAGTCTAAAGATTGCCTCAAGGGAAAGTGCTGTTAAAGTGAAAAGCATCGGTATTCATATCAATGGTGGTGCTTCTTGGCTATATCAAGGGTAATTGTGGAATTATAACTTGCAAAGTTGCAACCTTTAATCTCAGATAAGAAAGAATAATAGTTTTACTTTTTTTTGGTTCACTTTGATTGCAGGGTGGTTGATGCATTTGAAAAGAAGATTATTTCCACCGTTGAAGATAATGTTTCTAATAAAATTCTGGAGAAGATGAAGAAGCTTGATGCGTTCTTGCAATCACTTCCAGAACAGAAAAAGATTGATGACAATATTGCAGTGAACCTCACTTTCACTGGAAACCCCGTCTTGGATGATTCTTCCCTTAAAGTTCAACTTAACGGTTTGTTCATGCCGAATAATGGTGATGATGGTAAAGTTTCAGGATATCGGTCTTCTTCCTTATCTCGTGGGGATAAAAGAATGTTGGCAATTGCAATAGAAGAAGAAGTTTTCAACTCCGCAACACTTGTCTACTTCATTGTAAGTTTTAAAAGTTTGATCAATCTTTTGGATTTGAGTTTGGTGGAACAACAAATCCGTAAGCATTATGAATTTGGATTGATCCAGGCCAAGCGGATGCATGTTGTGATCGAGCAATCAAAGAACGGGTCGGTTCTGAGCACATCTGACTGGAAACTCATCCTTCCAGAACTGTACAAACAATATCCAGATGTTAAAATGATGCTTAACATGTCGGTAACATCTCCTCCTGCTGTTAACATCACAGAGAGTGGCATTGATGCTACGATTCATTTAGAGATATCAATCGATGTTCAAAACTCTGGAGCTGTTCTATCCGTAGCACGCATATCAACGGTATATGCTAATAATAGTAATCATAATCCACATAACAATCTACTTAGTTAAGAAGCAGTCATTTGGTCACTAAAAGCCAGAATCTGAATCTTGTTTGCAGGCTCTGAGTGTTGCGGGTACCGCAGAAATCTCAGAGAACAATTTAGCTGGTAGCCTCAAATTAGGAGGTTTCAACGCAACAATGAAGTGGAGTAAAATTGGAGAGCTTCAAGCAAACTATATTCAGGTAAAGTTAGTTTTATGCTTCTTTTTTTCTGTAAATAAGACTATGATGACACTTGCTTGACACTACTACTAAACTGGATGTTTCTTGCTCCTTGTTAGGATGTGACGTCGAAGATTCTTGAAACCTTGTTTTTGCCTTACGTAAACACACGACTTAAGAGAGGTTTCCCTTTGCCGTTTCCGCACGGTTTCACGATCAAAAACACAGAGATAGGCTATGTTGAAAATGGTGTTATGGTCGGCAGCGATATAGCCTCTGTTTAGACATGAACGGTCTCAAGATTATTTGATACTTGTGAAGCTGTTTCTATTTCTCTGTAAGACTTAAAAAGATCACAGCATGTATATATTTCTCAGGTAGTAGTTTGAACTCCCTATGTTCTTTGTTACATCCTTGCATATTACAATAAACATCTATACTGTACGCCTTTAAATACAATTTGTACGTCTGTGACTATATAATTTCTTCTTCTTTTTTGACAATTATAGTTTCTCTCAACATCTAATGGTAATTGCTTTACTGATTTGTGCATCTCCGAAGCACACACAATATATTTTACATGGGTTTGGGCTTTATAAGTCATGGGCCTTATTTGTGTATATGGGCCCAACTACATATCGTCGCTTTTTTTATAGGGAAAGTTAATCAGAAAAAAAGGAAAAAATATTTTTATCTCTCTAGACAAAAAGAAGTCCTCATCTTCTCTCTCTCTAACAAATTTCGGCTTCTCTGCTTCGTGTAATTGGGTAATCGGCTCTCGTCCAACAACTCTTACCCGCGAAAATAAAAGCTTCTCCTTTGTTTCAATTTTCTTCTTTTCAAATTTTCAAAACCAATGGAGACCTCTCTCCCACCTTTCTTCTTCTTCTAGGGTTTCTCTCCCTCTTTCCTTCGTGCTCTATCTCTCTCGCGTCTTTCTCAGATTCTCCATGGATGTGGATGTGGCTGCTAGTAGCAATGTTCCCGTGAATCTTGAATCTCTCGCTGCGAATTCGATAGCTGAAGAAGAAAACGGAGACGGAGGAGAACCGATGGCTCCTCCTGCGAAAAAGAAACGTTTCGGCGAAGAGATGAACAGAGTGGCGGAGATTGTGCTGGTTTTATCGGCGTTGGGGAGGATGCGTGGAGGGAAAACCCCGACGGAGCTGGAACACGAGCTGATGGTTGAAGCTAAGTCGAAACTAGCAGAGATGTGTCAAGAGTTTACCCCTAAGGATATTATCCGTAGCGATGATGTTAGAGCTGTGATTGAAGATATGGGTTTGAACGGTAAAGACCAGAGATTAGGACTCCGAGCTCCTAAGCTCACCATCTCCGAGAAGCTATCTCTTGGCAAAAGAAAGGTAGTGACTTTAATTTCGTTAGAATTTTGAGAGATGACAATTTTTCTTTTGTGGCCTTTTGATTAAACGTTCCTCCAGATGGAAGAAGCGCAACAGTTTCTTACACCTACAGTATTATCCACTGGATATGCGTCTCACTTGTCACGTCCAAACGGTGGTGTTGCATCTCCGGGTCTTGGAACGGCTATGCATACTGTAGGCACTTCAATGAACCATCGACCTCTGTCCTCAGGCATCGTGAATGTTTCTTCACCCTTTGTTTCTGCAGCAAAGAATGCTTCTGTGGCAAATCAGTGGCCTAGTAGTGAAGTTACTCCTGTTAATCCAGCTGGAAGCAATTACAGAATGGAGAGACCTAAGATGATGCTTAATGGTGCTTCTCAGGGCACTGGTAAGTCTTTATATTCCCTCTTTGTTTGCAGTGATAAGAAGTTGATAGTCTTTGGACTTGGAGAATTAGCAAACTTTTGTTGTCGTCCATAGCGTATTCTGGTCGGTTTGCTGTGGCTTTATACAGTAAAGAGTTATAGACTTACTAAAGGTGATTATACTAGCCAGATCTAGATGCTATCATTAGGTTTTGAAGGCTGTAGCTGTAATTAGTCTTCTATGCTCAGAAATTAGAAAACTTTTGTGAATTCTGTCATTTTCTTGCTTGAAGTTTGCAAAGCTTACACTTCATGACACATGAGAAATTTTACATGTCTTGTTTCTAATTCTCTAATAGCTTCTTAGTCGTTAAAATCGAGTCTTTATTTATTATTTCGAATTTTACTTGTTCCTGTGTTCCAGCAAATTCTTCTGCAAATTATAGTGCTGCATCCTGGTCTGCCCAACCTCAATCAAGCATATCATTCAGTACTGCACCAAGCAAGAAGGTGCCTATTCAAAAACCTGTCAGGGTAACAGATCCAAGCTTTAGGCCATTCATGTCTCAAGCTCCGCATGGTACATTCCCAGGGACAAATCAGCGGATGCAGGGAATGCATTATGGCCAGACTACTTCGTCAAATAACCATAGTGACATCGCTAAGATAATCCATAGTGTTCTGCATCCACTAGCCAAACAGTCTCCTTTGTGGAATCCACCTTCAAGAGATTATATGAGCAGAGCGATGACATGCCAGATGTGTGAACTTACCATCAATGAAGTGGAGACTCTACTGATTTGTGATACCTGTGAGAAAGCATACCACTTGAAATGTCTGCAAGCAAACAACATGAAAGAGCTTCCAAAATCTGAATGGCATTGCTCAAAATGTGTGCATGCATTCAACGGGAAGCCATTTCCTCTTCAATATGGCCGTGCCGTAACTACGGCTACAGCAAAAAAGCCTTCTAGTACATCCGGAGTTCAATCATCCACAGCGAAGAATGTTGGATGGATGGATATAAAGGTTAATCTACAGAAACCAATCGTAACTACAAGTCCTGGAGTTCAAAAATTTTCTGGCTTTGTTTCTGGAGCAGCAACTAAACTTCATTCTGAGACTGCTAGAGTGAATGCAAATACATCTGCAAGCGCAGCAAAGACTACTAACACTGGACCACAAGGCTTTAAGGAAAGTCTTATCCGTTGTACTAATTCTCCAGCAACAGTATCACTTACCAAGACTCCGAATCCTACAGCAACTGCAAATACAAGTGTTGTCGTAAACAGTGGCTTCATAACAAAACCTCTAACACCAGTTGGCCCTATGAGCAGCACATCTCCATTGCTTGTTGGTATCCAGGTTCCCGTGAATGCAACCTCAAGCGCTACTCTGGGCACACCAATAACTGCCAGCCGTGTAGCACAAGCCTCAACAGTTAGTGAAAATGGAGACAGAAGCTCAAGCGTCTCTGGGACTGCTGACCATTCTATGCTAAATACCGAGCTTACAACTCAATCGCATGCATTGACTGTTACTTCCAGTAGCGATTCTCAACCGGCAGTGTCACATTCTGAGGCTGCAAAAGAAACTGAAGATGCAGCAATAGGTAAAGCATTGAATGCTGATAATGGACCTCAAGTTACTATGGAAAATGTTGCGAGGTGTGAGAATCCATCAGAGTCTACACCTCATTCAGACTCTCTTAATAAAAAAACAACATCAGAAAACGGTCAAGAATCGAGCAAGGATGCTACGGAGAAATTTGCTTCTGACACTTGCCAGAACCACCCAACAGAATCTCCAGCCGCAGTTATATCAGATGAAGACTCGAAGATGGCTGCCGAACCATCTATGCTACAAGAGGATTCAGCTTACCAGACTGAGAAAATAGCGTTTCAGCCTCCTTCCGTGTCATCTGATTATCATTCACAAACCGAGAAAGAAACACTAAATGTCCCAGATTCTTTGCAGAATGTCCCAGATTCTTTGCAGAATGTCCCGGGAGATTCACAGGGAGGTGAAGGGTCAAATGGTTTAGATGATAGACATCAGGAAGAGCCTTAAGATCCCGAGTTTGATAAGTCAGATTCGATAAAGGAAGAAGATAGTGCTGCCTAAAAATTTTGAGCATTTACCTGGGCTCACTTCACCAGCAATTGTCATCTTTTCTTTGATTCTCGTCTATAGAATATACATCTCATTAAGTGGAAGCAGGCATGCTCAGGAGTCGGAACATTGGAGCTATGGAGGAGCTTGCCAAAAGCAATTACAATAATACAGGTGAAGAAGATGATGGTTTTGATATACCCTCTGTTCTTTGAAGTTTTGGGAATCAGTAGAACCTTGATTCAGGTTTAGCTTTTATGAAATAAAATGACTCCTTAAATAGTTTAAACCGATTGACATCATGATTTTATGTACTATATATTACATTCATTGTTTTTTGGAAACTGATTGTCCTCTCTCTACTTCCAAAGTTCATCAAAAAAGGCTCGTCAAGTATAATAAAATGCGCTATGTTTTTCTTACATGAAATCCTCCAGATTGGAAACAGATCAATTCAAGAGTGCACCATAGCCAAACAGAAATTAATCTGTTGCTTACAATTACACACAGTTATGATCAAAAAGTGATGATGTTAGGCTTGATATCGATACTCAATACTTATGTTTTGTGATATAGCCCCATTCTCAAGTCAGCACTCTTATTTCTTAATTGTCTACAAGTCTTTTAAGAATACAATGTGCAATTTATGCTCGCAAGGGCAGTTTTAGGCCAAAGCTGAATGTATACTTAGGATTAAAACAGTAACCACATAGCTCATAAGGGATGATCGCATTAGTCATAAGGGTTTTTGAAATTTTTCAAGAGCTCTGGAATGTCGTACCCCAACATATCATCAACAGTCTGCAACATTTTCGGCTTTAGCTTCTCAAACTTGTCGATGTTGTAACCACTTAGCACCTCCCTGAAATGCTCCACATTTGGGAAATCTCCTTTTGGTAAATGATGCTCTCTTTGTACCTGTTTCCATTGTCACACACATTGGTATTAAGATTCTCTGAAATGCTCCACATTTATTAAGATTCTCAGAATCAGAAATTCGTATATTGTAAAGATCTTTAGAATTAGATGAACCTTTCCAAAGACGTCTTCCAAGTTATCTATCAGTTTCTGTTGAGCTTTGGCCTTTCCGATAATGGCTGGCATCTCCTTCTTCAAATGGCTGATGATGTATGCATGTATCTTTGCAGCCCTTGCCCGTTTTACAAACTCGTTTATCTATTAGACAGAAGAAATGCAGTTAGATCCAATTGGATGGGAGTCAATGAAAGACGAAAGATTCACACTCACTCGACGATCACAAGCCTTCTTTGGAATGTCTTTCAAATCAGAGAGAAGGTCATCTTGCTCCATTTCAAACAATTCTCTCCCGATTGGACCAGTCGCAGCTTCATTAATGGGTTTATCACTGAACGAACTGTATAAAGCAAGCAAACAAGAACATCAAAACATAAACTCCAGTTTCAAACTGCTTATTTATTAAGAATAACACTGTCAGAAAGTTTTAGAAACAGGTAGACTTACCCAATGTAGACACGGACAACCTCAGGAGTATTGAGAACTTTCCCAAGTGACCACATGAGAGCTCCATATACCCTCATCAGCTATACAAGACACAGAGACAGGCGAGTAAATGAATCAGAACATGGAAAATAATCAAAGGAGTGTGTGAAAGAAGGAACGAAATAAGAATCGATAAATTTGGGCGCCAACCTGCTGAGTGTCCACTTGGTCAGCCTTATTCAGAACAACGCGGATCTTGTCATCATGACCGCGTAAAGATGAGATGACCCGCTTAAACTCATCGCTTACATCCAGCTTGTGTGGATCGAACAGGAGGAGGATGAGATCGCACTTCGAGGCAAACCATGATGTAACACCAGTGAATTCATATGCTCGCTGTGTCCGTTGCTTTTCCCCAGATAAAACTCCAGGAGTGTCGACAAATGTTACGTGCTCCAGCAGCTTCAATAAAGATGAAGGGATTAACAATTATCCGTAGATCAATATACGCAAAAATAAAGAACAGACTCCATTGGGAAGCATGAGCTTAAACATACAGGGTGAGGCATCTGAGAACATTCAAACTTCGACAAAAAGGCAGTCCCAAAAGTTGTAAGACCACTGAAAGGCATATCTGCTTGAACCGCTACTGTGTTCCCCGGAATGCTTCTTTCATCAGGTCCAGACTGTGAAACACAATAAACAGAACGAAATCACCCTTCATGCGAGGTGAAAATGAAATAACCAAGCCACCATTGCCAACCACTTAGTTAAAACTTAATGTGTACTATTCAACAGAAAAACCAAATGTTTAGCAGAAGATGATGGATCATCGTTTTAAAGGAATACATCCTCCCACAAATGAAATCTTCGGTAAATTAAAAATTACCATACCATGACAACAACAAATCTATCAGTAGTTGGTTCTGGTCCAATATGAGCTCCTGAAAAATATGATAGTTGACGTTAATAAGAAGCTGTTTTATAGCTTAGCATTGACCTGTTTGTATCTCCCTTTTAAACATCGAAACTGCTTAAGTTCCAGAAGGAGAAGGAGAGAGGATAAGATAGATAACTTGCCTGGATAACTAGCTTTAAGCAAATGCTTAATGAATGTTGTTTTTCCTGTGGAGTACTGACCCAGAAGCATTACCATAGGTTTTGCATCGAAATCACTGTTCGTCTAAGCAAAACACAAGTAATTAGTTCAATCGTAAATATAGTTTACAGCTCAATAGCATTTGCAACTTAAATAACGACTATCCCGAATTATAGTTATAAGAGTTACCAATAAGCGATTCTCCAACTTACCAACAAAGGGGATACAAAGTCATTAAACCGATAAGCAACTTCAAGTGGCTTCAGCTTCTGAATGTACAATCTCTTCAGGCCATCGACTATAGATGTTACGGAGGACAGAGAGATCTGAGAACAAGATATTAAGTTCACAGAAACTGTAGATGTAAATTAACTAAAACAGTTCTTAGCAGCTAATTAAAACTCGACTTTAACTCCACCGATGATCGTTTTGAGTACTACATCATAAAGATTAGGTAAGAACGACCATCAAAAAATACTTACTAGATATGGAAGTATTCGCAATGCAATAAATGGTGAGTAATTAAATAGAGTGCTCGGAAGAAAACAAACCTTTTTTGAAGATTTTGAAGAGAACCAATGAGCTGTAAGCGATGCATCTGCAGCAGGACTACCTGAACAGGTTTAAATAAAATGAGATATAAAATTACAAAACTTAAACCGTTGGGTCTTAGTATAACGAGATTCTTCTTTGTACCATTCACATTAGGATCACTCGACTTCGATGAATGCTTCTTCTTCTGTGTTAAAATGAAGAGTTGTAAGTAATATTTATTTAAACTCGAAAGACAATAAATTGGAAACTGCAAGCCCAATACTAACCGCCATTAATACACCCAGACCTTCCATGGTAGGAGGATTCATATTTTTGAAATCAACTGCAATTAGCCAGAAAATATTTCAGAAACAAGAGCAACATAGTATTAACCAGCCCTAGAAAGGCACTACACACTGAGCATACTGAGATGAAAACAAAGTATGGATTCGAGTTTGAATCACCATACCGTCGCTATGAAGAACTTCATGCGATATCTCATGTCCAGTTTGAGCCAAAGAAACGAGCTATGAAGATGGAAAAAATAACAATAGATTTAGATTCACAGCGAGACATGAACATTTGAATGCGAGAGATCTGAACCTGCATAGCGACGATAAATTCTTTGAAACCAAGATACCCCTGTCTCTTTGCATCTGCAATTGCCCACACCTATCAGAAGAAGAAGAAGCATAAGCATAAGCGATCATCATGTGCACTCTTCTCTACCTTCTAGTGAAGTTGTTCAATCATTGGATAAACCCCAGAGAATAATAATCCTTACCTGCTTCAACTCCGGCCGAGGCAAATTCGACATAGAGAAGAACTTGATCGCGTCGTTACCAGTAATGCGTCCATCGCCGTCTGCTCATATAACACCAAACGGAGGAAAGCTCTTAGCGCGATAATCGAATAAGCAAATCGTAGATTGAAGAAGCAGTACCATAGACATCAAGTGACACCTGAATCGGCGAATTCGAACCAATCCTTGTAGATCATTTGATTCTCCTTGGAACAAGAGCTAGCTGCGACGGAGTCGATCTCCATCTCCGATTGCGAAAATCTAAAGATGTGCCGATTGGTAAATATCTCAGGTGTGAATCCAGATTTGAGGATTTGAAGATATTGCAAGTTTAAAGGAGAAGGTAAGCAAAAAACAAACAAACAAATTATGTATACGTGAGATTACGGTTTCAGAGAAAGCGGGTTCTTCGTCTCGACGGCAAGAGAGGGGAAAGACAAATTAGCAATGCAAGAAACGGCCCTAAATTTCCATAAAGTTGTACATATGCCCCAATATTGTTGACTGATCGTAATAGCCCACTATTAAATATTGATGCGAAAGATTTCTCTCGTCTCAATTGTTCAAGGATTTTTGATTGCTCCCTTGTCTGAAAATAATAAAGACGGAGAGTTTTGAAGAGCGTGCTTGCATAAGTGATGGTTAATTTAGTTTTTTTTTGTCCACATTGTAAATACTTTGAACAAAAGCAAAAAAAAAAGGTAAATTACTAGTAAATACTAAATTTTATTTTTCAATATGGTCAATACTTTAGATTGAAAATGAGTAAATTTACAAAATAATGGAAATTAATATATTCTAAATTAAAAATGTAGTATTGTCCCAAAAATAATTAATGAAATTAATTGGTTATTTATTTATACCTGATGCAAAAAATAATCAACCTAATTTTAGAATCTGGTTTTCTTTTAAAAGTTAGATATGTTATAACATGACCAACAAAAGCACAAAGTCTTATCGGATTTGGTATATTAATTTTCAACCACAGGTTTTAAATAACTTGTACCTGAGATTCCAGAGCAGTATATTAATTTTTATACTTAAATGGAACTTCCAAATTCACTTGAACTTTAAGTAAATTGACTAAGATGGTGTTCATATTAACTGGCTACAAACCAGAGATCTTACAAAATTTCGACCGAGTAATGAGGAAAACATATGTAGAAAGCAATATGGCAAAGTTTGAAATATAACAAGTTCAAACTCACAAAACAGAGATAACTACAAATCCCTGGAATTTGTAAGACCAACCAATCTAATTTACTGTAAGATCTCTCGTTGAACATATGAAAATTTGTTACAAAATCGACGCATCAAAGAACAAACAAGATGATTTACAAATGACTTTAGAAAAATTAGGAAATGTTATATTTTACAGAGAGCCTCTGTGTACACCCACATATGTAGCAATATCATCCAACAGGGGAGCCAAAACTTTGAGAGCTTATATGATCCAAAGAATGATTCAAGAAATCCCAATGGTCTTACCCAAAAGCCATAGAACAAGCGACATTTCAATCCCGAATATTGTATGAAGAGTACTTCTATCGAGTGTAAACCCAAACACCGTGATTCCTGCTTTATTGTTCTCGAAGTAATTCACTGCAAAATCCAGCAAGAAGTTGTGAAGATGAGTATAGATAACTAGAGATGTGAAGAAGATATGAGATTTGGTGTGGATGCATATGTTACCTAGAGCTTGTCGTTTTTGGAATGATATGGTGCTATAAGCATAAGCAGGGATGAGATCGTTGTTATCAAAATCATCTTCTTCGTCTCCATAATCCTCACTGTCGTCTGTATCTCCAGTATCAACATCTGTTGGATAGAACCCGTGTCCGCTTGCTCTATCAACTAACCTTGGAGTCCCTCCATCCACTGTCTCAAAGGACTCTATTGTCGCGCAGACATGCCACTTGGCAGCAAGGCAAGTCACCGCCTGAGCCTTGTGTGTGATTTTTGAGGCACTTCGTAGTAGAATAAGCAGCGCGGTGACCAACGTCATTGAACATAGCTGAGATGACCACAAGCAAAAAAAAAAGTAAGCAATATGGTTAAAGAAGCAAAATTTGTCACTGAGAGATCCAATAAAAAAAAAAGTCAAACAAAACTCACTGCAAGTTCTCCAGCTCTGTCGAGATGCAATTCAGCATAGGCCTTAGTGGTAATAAGGAGAGAGTAAAACTGACTTCCAGTGACAAGAATCAAGGACAACAATATGAAGGTTCGGTATCGGTGGCTGATGATTCTCAGGTGACGTCTGATGCGGAGATGTTCAGACAAGATGGAACCGACATCCGAATCCATCTGAAAGACCTGAGCAAAGTCTTGGAGCCTAAGGATCTGGAGGTGGCAGATGAGACGGAAGAGGACACAAACCAAGAAGATCACGGTAGTACGGTAGAGCCACGAGCAGAGCTCCATCAGACAAGCGACTGTATCACTCAAGACAACGTTACCAAGGAAAGGAATCTGAGAAGCGCCTGAAGCGTACCACCATATCTTGTATGAACTCATCGCTAGGAAACAAGGAGCGACGAAGTAGGAGAGAATCTTAAGCGACCTCTGCGTAACAAAAGAGATGTGATTTCAGAAAACAGCTATAAAACATGGCTATGTGCTAATAAGTAAAACATTGTAATGCTTGTGAAGCAAGTAAACAAGAGGATGTTCAAGATTCGAAGTAGCTCGTTGTTTACACACCAACATTTGACGATTTCTGGAATTTCTAAGATTCAGATGTAACAGTGTGAAGTTTTACAAAGTTGAGATTGTTCTATAGCCTATTTTTTCAATTTTTTTATTTGATCTCAAAGGAACCATAAATTAATACAGAACACGACAGATTCCAACTTTTCAGACCGGAAGTATAGGAAGAAACCAACTATAATCCCCAAAATTAAAATTGGAAACGATAATAAACGGAGCAAGAAGGAAACTCAGATTTTCCCAGAAGTCAAATCAAAGGATGGCGAAATTAGAAACGGAATCGGGAAATGAGTTGAAAGAAGAACTCACGTTAAGCTGATTGGTGTAGCCTCGGCGGACAGTCTCGCTCTCGTCCCAGAGCTTGTCGAAGAAGAGGAAGCGTCGGAGACCATACTTGCTGACGAATCTGGAGAGACAGAGGAAAGAGAGGGAGGCGAAGCTGCTGAGAGAAAGCTGAACCACGGAATCGTACGGCCTCGAGTGATGGCTGTCGCAGTCGGCGCAAGCGAGCAAGAAGTGAGACGTCACCGGAACGACGAGCGTGAAGACGACGAACATGGACCAGGAGAGAACCGCCGTCCAAGGGCTCGACTGATCCACGCACATCCATCTCAGGTATTTCCGGAAACTCTGGAGCTCGTCCTGCGCGTGGGAGACGCAACGCGTGAACTTGCTTTTACGGTTGATCAAAGGCTCTCGTCTTCCTCCTCCGTCGCCTCCTGCTGCTGTTCCGATGTCGATGTCCGCCATGGACGATCCCTCGGAAAAGCTAACCAAAAGAAAGAAGAAGAAAAGGCTGCGATAAATTTAGACGAGAAGCTCTCTGTTTTTTCCAAATATGATTTTATTTCGACGATTTGATTGATGACGCGGTTGGAAGAAAGATGGCAGAATCAGGAATAGCTAAAAACCGGTAAGGTTATTTATAAATATGATTGATGCTTACGTGGCCTTTGACAACCCATAGAAGGTGCTTGTTTATTTGTGTTTATTATGTCCTATGCTTATGTTTTATAGAGAGACCCTTTATATAAGGTTTAGAGATATCATTAATTCAAATTCTGACAATAATGGCTTGTAGGATAATAATTTGTATTAGCATCATAATACACTTCTAAATCTGGATTAGTCGAAGAACACGACAAACAAAGAATGACAGTAATTAATGGTTTTTCGACACTAACTTTAGTAATTGTTTTTTAGAGTTTGTTATAACTGAAATATGAAATTTTGAGTATTTGTTAATAGCATTTTCTCATTTTATATGGTTTAGTTAGGGTTATATACTTATTTACGAGACATGAAAATACAAACGAACTTGTCTAGTACCATTGTAAGATTGACTTTTGTTTCGCAAAAGAACAAAAAGAAATGTGGTTATATGTTCATCAGAAAATCATGAGTTTGACAATCACCGGACACGGGATGTTGCTGATAAAGTATTTTTCCCCCTAGAAATTTAGGAAAATTTTAAATTTTTTTCATAGATTGGAAACAAATCTTCTAACAATTTTTTTGTCTTTCGTAATTATCTAAAAATAAAAACATTACTGCATGAAACTTATTATAGAACATATTATATATTTTAACAGGTTCTATTATCCTACTGATTAAATTAACTATATAACTTGTTTTATAGATGAATAACAAATCGTCGCATGTCCACATATCTTAGTTTTTTTTTTCTAAAACAATTACCTTTGGCTTATAGACTGCAATTTTTAATTATTATCATTTATCGGCGGGAAAAATACGTGGCAGTGAGAAAGTAATAGAAAAATATGAAAGAGTTGCAAGATACAAGATGCTAGTGAACAAAACAGGCTGTAGGACATTGACATGTGATGTGTAATATTTAGGCCGTAGATTACGCATATCACCGTACCTACGGCGCCACGTATGTTGTTAAGCTGTTCCTAATTACCATTAAATTAATTCCATGTCTCAACAAAGAAACAAAATATATAATTAGATCAAACTCACCTAGTAAAACTCTCAATTTGGTCCCTTCATTTTAAATTATACGACTACTTAAAGAATTCTAAGTCCCCGGCGGCATGTCTTAAATTTATTGGAAGGATGATCGAATATATAAGTTCAAAGGCCCTAGAAATGAATAGAATAACGAATATTTTACAATTTTATAAGGATTGTCTATTTATTCGAATAATTATTGGGCTTGGTTTTTGATTGCTTGTGACAATATGAATGGCTATCCGTTCATGTCAATGTAGTGGGAAAATTATAACCTTTTTAATACTCTCTAGTCTGGACTTTCCAAGATTTCAATACATTCGTGATTGTTTTTCTTGCAATAGATGGTTAAACATGTTGAATTGTCTGATCTAAGATTGTTTTCTTTTAATTGATGAATAACGAATTTTTATGTACAATTCGTAGTTCTAGTATAAACCATGTTATCGTGTTTCATTTTCATTGTTTTCACGAGAATATGATACAAACAAATTAACAGAATACACGAAAATGAATGAATATCATATCGACAGTTTTATAGTAAAGTGATAATTAGCAGCTGAAACACCTTAAGATTTGATCTTTTCGATATGTCATAATTTAAACATTCGGCAAAGGCTGAGATTGTGGAAAGAGTAAATTTGTGACAAAACTAAAACATAACTTACAAGTAAAAGAGTAGAAACGGGCCGGCATAAGATTTTATGGGCTGACAGAATTTCTGTCACAGAAATATAAATCGTACTCGGAACACGCAAGTCGATTCAGCCATTTCTAATATAAATTGTTTTTATACTCTAGAACAATTTCAGACGTTGTCAGAAATTGTTAATTTCGAACAAAACATTTTATTAGTTTTATGAATAGTTTTGTCCATATATCTTTTCAATGTTTTTTTATTTTTTGAGAAACCATATTTTCAAAGTTTAGTTGATAATATATATTTTGCTTTTGTGGATAAGAAAGAATATATATGTATTTGTCTGTACATTTTATTTTCTCATTTTTTCAGAATCACCGTTTAGAACCATCGGCTGAATCTTAATTTTTTATTTTTGTCAACTAAATTCATTTTCATAGTATTACAGAGGAACCAAATGAATTACTTGAAGGTTGGAGATGAAGCTAAAACGTAAAACCCAAAATATTCGAACTTATACCAAAATGTAGATACCATTATGAGAAACTGCTCGAACCCCTCAATTCTCGAAAGGTTACAACAGCAAAGAAACATACTGTAGATTTAATTGGAAATTCCAATTCGGAGTTCTTACTTTTGGACCAGAATTCGAACCCCAAAAAGAAAGAGAAAGCGACTTGAGAGTTGAGATGGGCACGCACAAGTAATAAATCTTTACATTAAAGAACAAGACATCATGACTTCTTAAATTCCGCAATATCTTCCAAAAAATTTCCATAACAAAGCCTAACCGAAAACAAAAAAGCTCGGTCTTGCTTCAGACCCAAAGATTCACTGTCTGAATCCGTGGCAGAGAAGCAAAGTAGATACCAAATTTGGGACAACTCGACCAGCAAATTCTAATCAGATGGTCAAACACAAATGAATTCTACCACCCAACAGCATTTTCAGATCAACATCATCTCAGCCACCAAACTTTAACCTAAAGATTTGGCCTTTGCCCATTGAGCTTTATCGATCACCCAAATCACTCACCGCCCCTTGACCATTCCCATATCTCCGTTTGTTCAAAATCCAAACGCCGATTGGGTACACGAAAGCGAAAGTCTTTCTTGTCTTCCTGCTGCATCTAACAAGATGAATGAAAAACTTCAAACTCCAGGCTTAGCAATAACAATGAGTATTCCAACTTCTTTCTTCGAATCACCCAATTTAAGTAGCAAAGGAGCGTTTCGCTATCTTCCTTTCTTCAAACTTTTCTTACCACAAGGTGAAGCCATTCAGAACCTCTGCCTACGATACCAAAAAGACAAACAAGTGTCTGTGTTCCTGTGCGGGTGTGTTACACAGCAATGTGTTTGAGAAAATGCAGATTCCTACTCCAAACCATAAAGCACATCAAGGATACTCTAAAAATCTACAGAGTTTGGATTTGAATCATTAAGAATCATCAGCTATAGAATGTTACATGTAACAAAGGGTTGATCTTTATAAGAAACAGACAAATGAAACCCAGATCTGGTTCTTACAGTAACAGATCTTAACACAAGCTCTCTCTCTCTCACACTCTCTCTCTTTTATATATCGTCATCATCTTCGTTGTCATTGTGATTCACAACGATGAAATCATCGTGCTCACTTTCTTTCTAATTCCTTTTTTTTTTCCTTTTTTCGTTTCTTTTCTTTCAATATGAGATCAAAGGAAAATTGAAAATAGGGCATAAAAATTTCTTTTGAAAAATTGGAGATTTTTTGTTGTTGTTGTGAGGTAAATCACGGATCTTGTTGGTTTTTTACCCTCAGATCAAAGACGTAGATCGGTGCAGTGGAGATCGTCTGTGCCGGCGAATAAGTCAACGCCATCCAACGGCGGAAAATTAAGATCAAACTGAAACGGCGGTTTCCGGCGCGAAAACGACGAAGCGATGTCGTCTCCGTCGTCAATCACCGACGAAGACGAATCGCAGTCGCTGTGGCAGTCCTCCGGAGCCACCGGCGGAGTCCGAGGATACCTCTTCGTCGCAGGCAACGGCTTCGCCACGGAAGAAGACGCGGCTTCCATCGGCGGTCTCGATCCGCTAAATGATTTGACGGTGCTGCTCATGCTGCTACTCGCCGGCCGACTGATAATCTGCTGCTCCTGGAAGTTACCTCCGCCGTATAACCGGTGGTCCATGAACGGATCGATCTGGTTCTGATTCGCCGCGAAAGGAGCAGCGGAGCATAGATTCTGATTCTGATGGTTCTGGTAATTGAGCGGTTGGAGAGGAGAAGAAGGAGAACAGTCGATCGGAAAATTGGTCTTGGCCTTGGGACCACGGAGGTTACGAGCGGCTGTGTCGTAGGCGCGTGCGGCTTCCTCGGCGGAATCGAAAGTACCGAGCCAAACTCTGGACTTCTTCAACGGATCACGGATCTCCGCAGCGAATCTGCCCCAAGGTCTCTTCCTGACGCCTCTATACCTCGGCTCCTTCACAGATCCGTTGTGATTCCCGGCGGTTACCGGAAGGGCGGGTCCAGCGACGGAAGAGCCTCTCCCTTTCCTCATGGAGAAGAAGGTGGAATAACCACAAGTAATGTGATTGAGAAGAGATCTGTGTGTGAAGAAGAAGAAGAAAGAAATGTTGAAAATGAGGAAAGATGAGGAAGATGGAGGAACAAGGGTACTAGTTGGAAATAACCATAAACTCTCTTCAGACATAAAGCCATTTTTTAAAAAAATACATAACATAATTATTTATCATTTCTTTTTAAAAATTATTCAAAAAGAGTTTTTAATTTTGTAATAACAATAATTTATGGTTGGAATAGCTTTTTTTCTTTTTTTTTTCCTTCTCTCTACCTTCACGCCCGTCCAACAAGACCGACCAAATCGTTTCCCTTTTTTATTAATGGCGTACCATTTTTCTTAACTTCGATTCTTTCCCTTTTGCTTTAAACTTTTATTCGATATATTTATCGTTTAAAAAAATAAAACAATTTCGTTTTTCAGTTTAATAGCAAAATTTGAAAGTCTTTAAAAGAGTTCACAAGAGATGTCTCGAAATGCGAAGAAAGCAAAAGAGGGTAAGCACTTGCTCTCTGTCCTGACCCTGACCACAACATATATAAAATCATCTTTTCTTTATTAGTTTTATTATTTTAATCGCCTAAAAGACCAAATAGTCCACAGGTAATGACCAAAACACCCTCGTCTATTTTAAATTTTATTTTATTTCTGAATTTTAAAATAATATAATAACCCTCGAAATTATTAAGTGAGGTCTTCTCCTTCCTTGGGACCCTACACGAAAACGAGACGCGCTTATCGTCATCGTCGTCTCCCGTGTAAAAAGTAAATGCTGTTGCGGAAATGCATTAATTCAGAAACACACAGATTTCTTGTTCGTATAAACTGAATTCATCTCCAACTCGTTTCAACCAAATTCGGAAATTATCACACACAAAAAACCTCTAAATAAATATCACATTTTTTAAGAAAAAAAATCAACTTGCTCACCTTTGAATACTGGATCATAATAGCCTACTGAGGGATTTGATGAGTAGTTTAAGGTTTTTTCTTGTGGCCTCATCGCCTGTGAATCCCAGAATATCTGAGCTTATGCTCTACAATGAAAGAATCAAAAACCATGTTAACATTTTTAACTTGTCAAAGCTTTTACTATTTTTTTGGGGTCTGATATTGAATAGTAATAACAAAGTTACCTCGACGTTCTTCAAAGTGTAAACCAGAGTGTAGATTGACTTCTGAATTAGTTCTGTATTCTCAGGTGTCATAATCGACGAATGAACCTTTCTGCAATGTTACAAGTATGAACATGTAAAAAGATTTACATTCTCACAATCATCTACGGTTCTACCATATTAACTAATCACAGACTTTATCTCTCTGTCAGGCATTAGTATGTAAACGAGCGTTGACATAGATGTGGTCCTAGTCCTACTTTAAAATTGCCAGAGACAAGTTTCCACTCTATCCACGAACATACATTGTGATAGAAACAGCAGACTTTGGGTTCAGAAGATAAAAAGGCAAACAAGATCATAAACTATTTCAGATTTTAGAACAGTTTATCAAACCGGACACTTCATTTGGCATAGAGCTAGTAAAGAATATGCATGCTTTACGACAAATCTTGTTCTGAAGAGTCAACAAATAGAATGTACTACACACTGAGACTGAGATGTAATTCAATTGTTTCTGACCGATGTATGGTTAAGTTTTGTGATTTCCCAGTTCCAAGGACAAGGAGTAACTCAACATTAGTGCTTCTATCTCTACCGTATTCTCTATTTCCCTAGTGAACTTTGGAATTGTTTGACACTTGCACTGTGAACTTCCTCAAAAGATATACAACCAATAAAGCTAAGATTAGTAGTACCCAAAGCTCAATTCTGGTGGTTTAGAGCAATTACCTCATATCGTCAGAAGCTTGGGTCAGGCTTCGAGTTAGACACTCCACCTCCTTGAGCAAGCCGCTATCACGAAACTCAGAGAGCAAAGGTTGAGCATCTTCAGCCATGGCTTGAATCTGTGACATCACTACATCAAAACCCAACGCTTACGCATGAGAATACGTTTTTGTTTTCCTCATTCTTTCCAAAACTCACCTATTGAATAGTATAAATTAGATCAACGAAAGGGCCACCAAAATTACTCATATCACCTTTCTGAGCAATGGTTTTGCTTCTTCGATAACAGACGCCGCTCTCTCAGCAAGAGCATACGTATTAGCAACACCAATCTCCTCTACTTCACGTCCGATACGAGTGAATATTCCAACTAGTGCATCTAAACTCACTCCTTGCTCTCCCTTTATCTTCTGCCTATCACAAACAATCAGACCTTCTTTACCACATTCCGGATGCAGAGGCCCAACGGAAGGTTCCGGTATCGGATTCCTCGGCGTAATGTCGATCAAAGTTTCCATTAGAAGACCAGACTGATTCACCTCAACCAATGAATTCTTAGGGATGATGATCTTATCATCTTCAATCTACAAAATAACAAGAGCCTAACGTAAGAAACCAATGTCACTGTCAAAACCAGACTCAGAGCACCAACCAAACCATACCTCAGCAACAGCTTCAATGTTCTTCAATGAAGGATTAACACGGATAACGGTACCAACGGTCACACCACGGATCCTAACCGGTGTTCCCGTGCAAATGCCAGAGGCTTGACTAAGCTCAAACACGGTCTGATATTTCCTGAACCTGGACCGCATTTGAAAGCCTCGGAGCCACGCCCAGCTAAGAGCAAGAAGTGTAGCTCCGGAGACGATAAACAAACCAACCCCACCTTCCCAAACACTTCTCTTACCAAACCCAAAGTCACTCAGAGGTCTTAAAGTCTGTCTCCATATATTCCTCGGCACATCCAAAACAACGGTGAGGGGACTCTTCCCTTCACCAGACGACGGTTGCGTATGTCCGGCGTCGGAATTGGATGCAGCTCTGACCACTAAATGTCTAGTTCTAGGTTTCGGTGGGAGATAAGGAAGCCCATTGGGACAAACTCGAGGGCAAGCAATCATGGAAGACGATGGCATTAGTGATGAGGGAACTTGAATTACAGGATTCCCAATCATCTCCGGAAAATCCAAAAAGAAAAAGCTAAACTTTATGTAGTAAAGTTCCAATTTTCCCGAGCTGCAGCTGTAAGGGGATTTTTCCAATAAACGAGGGAAACAACAAAGAACATGTGAATTGCGTGAAACTTCTACTTTATCGATCGAATTACACAAGTTGAATTTAGGGTTCTGGGAAAGAGAGATAGATGATACCTGGGCTCGAAGTTTATTACCGAACTGGTGTCGTGAATCTGAGAATGGCGTCAAAGACTTGCTGCTGTAATTTAGATGGCAGATACAGAAGACGGAAAATCCCATGTGTTAATTTTACTTTTATTATTAATAACTAAAAAAGTGTAACAATTAATTTTCTCCCAAAAAAATAAAGAGAATTTGCAGTGGATATACAAAATAACTTCTCTAATTAGGCAACTGACGATACACTGTTCGGAACACTGTGTAACTTTCGATATTCCCCATTAACCCCTCTAATTTACTTACACCACTTCCCTATACATACACAATATTTATATACCACACACTGTACGTATATATTTATATATTTATGACACACCGATATGTAACTGTTTACTTAATATTTTGTGTCAGTGAAATCATGATAGGGATGTAGAATTTATGAACCCACCAATACATACACCGATATTGTATCTATTTCTTGGATACAGTAATATCTTCTATAGAGAGAGAGACCTGGAGACGCTTCCTTTTCTTTCTCTAAGAAACCAGACGCCATCTTCCTCATCCAAACAGAAATCTGTATATTTGGAGATTGATCGTCTGCCACGGAGAATCACGGTGTGAAATTTTGCATATTTACGACCTCCAAGAGCTCAGCAAGGTAATCTACTCGGTTATCCTTCTATCACAGTGTTTCAGTATCTCTCTTCCATTTACACATTTTTAAACATATGGTACCAACATTTTGTTTCCTCTCCATGTACAGATGGTTGCATGCGCAAAAACTGACTCTCCTCCCTCTTCTCCAATCGGTCCGTCCGTCAGGTTTCCTCCCCGTATGTTCGCCGCCGGCGAGGAGCCGGTGGGTGTTAGGGTTACCCCCTATCATAAATCTTGGATCTTCCCAGCAATCTTAAGGTCGCTGACGGAAGACGAGTTGGAAATACTAAAAAAATCGCCATTTGGTAAGTTCATATCCCTCGCCGATGAGCCGGTCTTCTCCGGTAGGTTTGGCCGCCTACTGATGTCAAAACAGCTGAAAACACAGAAGAAGCACGAGGCTTGGTTTTTGTTCGCTGGTAAACCTGTCCGTTTTTCTCTCCGAGAATTTGCTATCGTTACAGGGCTTCATTGTGGGAAATACCCTAAACGTTCCCGGAAGAAGATGCGGAGTGACCTCGCTGAGAAGCCGTACTGGCCTTCCCTTTTTGGTAAACTGGATACCGTCCCGGTGACGTCGGTGATAAGAATGCTGAAGAAGAGGACAATAACGGACACATCAACTCGGGTAAAATACGCATGTCTAGCACTACTAGGTGCGGTTTTGTTGCCGACAACACACTTTCCGAAAATTTCTAAAGACCACGCGGAGCGTATAAAAAATCTAGACGACTTCTTCGCTTACCCTTGGGGCCGACTGTCATTCGACATGTTGATGAGTCATATTAAGACGAGAGATGAGGTATCTCTCTCGCAGGACACCCTCTCCGTTCCTGGCTTTGGTCTTGCTCTTCAGTTGGTTATGTCGTCCGCTGTACCTGCACTAACCGAAGTTGTCCAAGAAAAAAGTCCAGATTCTGAGGAGTATGAGGATGATGAAGGAGATGAAGAGGATGCGTCTACTAATCCATCTGTCACAATCAGTCTTAGCCCTGGCCATGCAAGGGAGCTGGACTCTAATGAGACGGTATGTAAAATTATCTTCTCTTTGCAGTGTACTAATCTACAATACAGGAATCTACAGTATAGGAACCTAACTGTCTCAATATTTGTTGGCCTTGTAGACCAAAGTCTTCTCCATTATACGCGAGTGCACAGGGGAATCAATAGATGATCAGGCGCTTGATTGGTCGGACGAAGAGGAAGACCCATTGGTTGATACAATGGTTCGTCTTATCAGTCGGGGTAAACAATTTAACAACACAATGTTCACAGGAGGTGCCTCAAAGGCGGATGTCCAACAACTCCGTGCAGATGCGAAGGCCAAGAAAGTCGCCGAGATGCAAGCAGCAGAGAGTAAATCAAAGCGCAAGAAGAAGAACTCCGCAACCAGTGATTCTCATGCTGAAGTGGACAGAATGGATGATGCCTCTTCCGTCCTTCGTATGTTCAAAGGCGAAATGCTCAAGATGGATGAGAAAATCAACAACTCTGTTGGCCAGGTCGCGGACTTGAAAAAATCCTTTATGGAAACCCAGCTTTCTATGCGCGCTGAGATCAAAGAGAGTATTGAGGCAGCAAAGGAAGCAGTAATTGCTGCTTTTAAATCGTTCCGAGGGGATATACATGTCCCTCCGCCTACCATCAACCCTAATTTGCGTGAGAAAAATAACATCTCCAGCCGTGATGAGAGCAAGGGGAATCAGTCGTCCCATTCCGACTCCGAAGAAGTTACTGAAGGAGTTGGTAGGGACAAATCTAAGCAGTGTGAAATCAACGAGCATAATTCAGAATTAGTAAGTCAAACTATGCTGTCTGATTTTGCCACATGTTACAGATTTAACTCAATTCTACGTTTTCCGCACTGCAGATCAGTTCATGTATCGATGCGTATGAGTGTTATCTAAAAGATGGAGGGGAACGCTATAATATAATCAGGCTGGCGCCCGAAACTGAGATGTCGGACGAAGTCAGACCCGGACCATATCCTACAGTAACACTGGGCGAACAAGTAGAGGGGGTAAGCTCGTTCCACTCATTTACATCATTATCATTTCGGGTATACCAATATTACAGACTTCATATTGTCTCATTTCACAGCCCCCACCACCGACGCGTTCCTTCTCCAATTGTCTCACGGAAGAAGGTCTCGCCAGGCCGAAAGCTCATGCTTCGCGTCGTCTAGACTTTGCAAATGAAATGGAATTTCATGTGGTAGGACGCCGAAACAAAATCAAGGTATGTCATTATCGAATAAACCAATTTTCCTGCTGTTTCGGTAAACATTAACATACAAAAAATACGAATTGACTATTACACTATATACGCCAAGATTAGTCACACCTATCCCCTACAAATTGCAGATCTCAGATCCAATGGCTCCTTCTTTCTCCTTGGGACTGACTCAAGAAGAATGCGAGAGTCAGTTTAAGCTGCATATGGGTGTGGGTCCGCATACTCGAGAGTTCGTAGATGGAGATGACGCCTTTGTTCAAGAAGGACCACAAAATGCTGAGGTATTGAATTAAAGCGCCTATGATTTTTGTCGTCTTTATATACCGTATCATTTGTCCCTCTTATTTACCATTTACGACTCCTTTGCCATCTACCACTTACATTGCAGATTCATCCCTCGACATTGGTCGGCGAAGAAAGCAGTAAAACAAGCACGTCTGAGACTCACTCAAACAAAAAGGTGAAGATGGTCCACTGTACACTGGATGGAGAGGATGGTTGTGACTCCCTCGGACTCGGTATTCCGTAAATTTCCATGATACGTGTCTTTGGCTGTTCTTGGACTCCGGGTTAACAACATTCGAGGTTTGTTGTTGGACTCGTGTATTAGTAATATCAGCATTTTCAAGTGTTCTGTCTTGTTAACGAATCTATTCCCTGAAACGGTTCTTGTTTTTCTGTTGTCTCTATGGACTTGTAATAATATGTTCCAATGTGGAATGTAAGCAACTTATAAACTGTGTTTCGGTTACGTTATATTTAAGATGTTGGTTGGTCAAGTTGTTATGTGTTTAATTTCTTAGATTGTTTACCGTATCACGCAATGAAGTAACCAATTGTGGTTGCTCAACTTGGCTTCGGTGTTTGGGATCTTCTGTTAGTGTTAGTTGTGAATATATTGTCGGTGATTGTTGTAATTTTTTATGATTTTAGGGTATATGGTAGATTGTATGGTTTAGTGTTGAGGGTTTAGGTTAGGGTTTAGGATTTTTGGTTTATGGTTTAGGGTTTGGGTCACTAGTTTTAGGGTTTATGGTTTAGGATTGATTGATTGGGTTTAGGGTTAATTGTTTGTGTTTAGGATTGATTGTTTGGGTTTAGGGTTTAGGGTTTAGGGTTTAGGGTTTGGGTTTAGGATTTGGGTTTGGGTTTAGGGTTTAGGGTTTTGGGTTTAGGGTTTAGGGTTTAGGGTTTGGGTTTAGGGTTTAGGGTTTGGGTTTAGGGTTTAGGGTTTAGGGTTTGGATTTAGGGTTTAGGGTTTAGGGTTTATGGTTTAGGGTTTAGGGTTTAGGGTTTAGTGTTTGTGTTTAGGGTTTAGGGTTTAGGGTTTGGGGTTTAGGGTTTAGGGTTTGGGTTTAGGGTTTATGTTTTGGATTTAGTGTTTAGGGTTTAGTGTTTGTGTGTAGTGTTTAGGGTTGGGTTTAGGGTTTATTGTCAGGGTTTAGGGTTTAGGGTTTAGGGTTTAGGGTTTAGGGTTTAGGGATTAGGGTTTATGGTTTAGGGTTTAGGGTTTAGGGTTTGGGGCTTATGGTTTAGGGTTTGGGGTCTGGGTGTTAGGGTTTAGGGTTTATGTTTAGGGTTTAGGGTTTAGGTTAAGTTTTTTAGTGTTCAGGGTTATAGTGTATTTTCGGTGCTTTAGGTTCCCGTTTATATGGTTTAGGGCTTGATTATTTGGTTGTTAGCGTTTACATCCTCCGTACATGAGTCAGTTAACATGTTCACTCGCCGACTAATATTGAACGTTACCGGATATTTAAAGTACATGTCTACTGAATCTTCTTGTACCCAGTTTTGCACCTGCCTATGCTGACCAACTCTAAAACTTTATTTCGTACGATGCAGCTTAATTGGTAGACATATTATCGTAATACACAAAGGGGTTTGTCTTTATTATATTATTTTTAAACAATTTTCCTTGTACCAACTTTGCCACCTTCCATATCTGGGATTCACATACTATTACACAGAATACCAAAATAATGCTGCCCCAGTTGCAGCACAACCATCGATCCATACACCTTCCGACAAGGAACAAACCCCATATTAACCAAACTTCTTCATATTGCCATCTTACATGTCGCCTTGTTGTGTCCCAGAACGCCGCACCTGCTGCACACTGACTGCTTCCTGATCCTCTTAAATTTCTGCAATAACATCAGCTAAGGTTAGTTGTTTATGATGACTATAATTAAGCGTTTATGATCGGTACTTACGGTATGTTCTCCAGGCGAGAGGAATCGCTTCTTCCGCGGCCTACCCGGTGGACGACGCGTTGAAGGAGGGAACAAGCTCAGCTCCGATAACATCGAGGTGATATCTGTAGGTGGGACATCTTCAGTCGGTGGATTGATCTGTTCCCCATAAGCCGCTTTCAAATTTTTCAGACTATACTCCACAGCCACTAATGAATCAACCCTCACTCCTGCCTTTATTGCTGCCGCTATCGCATGAGAACAGGGGATGCATAGGATTTGAAATTCAAAACAGCTACATGACTTGTGATCCAGGTCAACAACAAACGTATCTCCACGTTTGTTTCGAACCTCGTACTCAATCTGGTTTATCTTTTGAACTTCAAAACCCCCAGATCGATCAAAATTGATAGCCAGCTCCTCCATCACCCGAGGGGATATATTCTCATACCACGATTCTGCCAAATCCCGACGGGTGGCAAACCACTTCATCAGCTTACGACGGATGTAGTCTACGAGGGGAACTATAGGGTATTCTCTGGCGTCTTTTAGTACGGCATTCCAGGACTCTGCGATGTTACTCGTCATTATATTGTAACGAGTTCCATTGAAATGGGACCTAGACCAGTGTTGGAGTCCTATTCCAAGCAAGTAATCAGCACATGCCGAATCCATTACCCTTATTTCCTGAAAGGCAGTGAAAAAGTCAGACATCTTGTAAGCCCTTGCCGCCTTGGATACAATAGAGCCTAAGTGTCTGTTTTTGAAGTGAGTCTTGATGTTCCGTTTCAAATGGAGGATGCATGCACAGTGCTTCGCTCTGCCAAAAACCTGTATCGAGTATAATAATTTTACATGGTTAGTTAACATTGTTCAATCAGAATTCTTATGATACATATCACGTTATTTAGTATATTAGCCCTTAATACCTTGTGTATCCCATTATATATTGAAGCGTGCCTGTCAGAGACGAATACTGTCTCCTCCTCGTTTGGAACGAATTCCGACAAATTTTTTAAAAACCACTCCCACGATTTGTCATTCTCGCCATCTACTATGGCAAATGCGAGGGGAAATATTTGATAATTACCGTCTTGTGCTGAGGCAGTGAGAAGACACCCCGCATATTTCCCTCTTAAATGGGTTCCGTCTATCACCACGACCTTCCGCATGTACTCATAACCCTTGATAGATGCGCCCAAAGCGAGAAATATGAATTTGAAGCGATCGCCAACAGTTGCGTCGGAATCCGTTAGTAAGTCAACAATTGTACCTGGGTTGGAGGCCACAAGT